>UYYA01004625.1:20972-82093 GCA_900624975.1 Angiostrongylus costaricensis
GAAGACGTCGAAACGTTAGCCGAAAATAAATATATTTATCTCGAGACTCCATGGAAAGCGAACCTTTCACGACTAGTTATCATTCAGATGGAAATTATGCTAAGGGTTGCATAACTCTTTGGGAGACGACGAGCCATTCATTTTACTGAGTGATGGTTCTCGTTACTCACCAGTCAATCCGTCGATGAACCTGCGTGGCAAACGGAATTACGCCCTTATCGCTGATATTCCTCGCTGCGGACCTTATCATGGAAATTTTAAAATTCTAGATTTTGCTTGTCATCGAAAGAAGGTACATTGATCTAAATTTTGCTTTTAATTTTTTTCAAAGCTTGAACCTCTCTCAACTTTGAGATGGCGATGATGACACCTTGAAGTACTGCATCTTATTATCTTTTGGGCGATAGATGGAGTTCAACGTCTTGCGTAAACCTGTTAGGTCCTTAGGTTTCCACATTTCTTGGTTATCAAAATATCGCCTATTATCAAAAAATCAGAATCTTCACGAGTATGATGTTATCCAACAGTGTGAAAAAAATTTATTTATACGAACGACCTTCCCCAAAACTTAATTAAGCTCTCGAGTTTTAGTGCAGGTCCACATTTTCGAATGTTTGTTAGTAATAATATAAAAAAATAAGAAGTAGCAGCCAACAGCAGATTGTGGCAAATGAGGCACAGAAGTAGGCACCTTTTTAAAGAGGTTCCTAAAAGGTTGTTTGAATTCTGTATTGTAAAATATGTTGCTATAACGCACTCGAAGGAGGAGCAATGAAGTGCTAAATTGAACGACTAACCCATGATCCTAGGAAAAGCTACTCGTTCAGCATTCAACGTCATTTACAAAGAGGACAAAATCCTCAAATAGCGGACGAATCCACTCGCAAATCCGAAGAGCTATACGGGCAATGAATAGTAGGAAGCGATTAGAGTGGGAAGGAATGCAACCGTAGTACGCGCAATAAATGTGTTGTTAGGTCATGGAAAAAAAGTGAGAATTTATAACGCACTTGTAAGTAAGTTGTCCATAAAAGGAGAAAGAAGAATGGAAAAAGAAGAGCCTTGTGAACCGGGCTCCCACTCGTCATTTGTTTTCCATTATCAACCTTGATCTCTTCCTCGACCATTTTTTAAAATCAGGTTCACTTGCCTGTTATTTGATCATTCTCGTTGACAGGTCATTGCTGATAGCGCCGTCAGAGTAAAAAACTGGCTCAGAGAAACGTAAATCAAGGGCCTTGGCTGGTGCGATGGATAGCACGTGAGCCTCAGAATGGGTACTGTAAGGTTCGAAGCCCATCTGATATTTCGAGTTTTGCTCAAGTCTCTGTATCCCAGCAGTAGTTTCTTATTCTCTTTTATTCTCTGTTTTCTCTAATGAAACAAATGCGGTCTGATAGTAACAGATTATCGGACGGTGCCACTGCCCAATCAAGCAATCTTGTGAGCATTTTTACGTGATGATACTTTAGATTAGAAAAATGTGCACAAGATATAACCTTTATTTGTTGCCTATTATTCTTTTAAGACAAGGCATTATGTGAAATCCAACCACAATGATGCTGAGATATTTGCAAAACCTGGACCCAAGGCCAGATAGAACCGCGATTACTTTTCCGCGGACTCATGTATTACTTCATCTTAAGTGGCTGAGAGAAAGGCAAAACGAGGGCCTCAGTGGTGCCGTGCGTAACAAGCTAGCACCCGTGAAGAGAAATCGCTGTTGGATCTGGCCTGCAGTCCAGGTTTTGCAAATATCTGAGCATCACTGTGATTATGTTCCGCATAATTAAAACATTTTTTGAGTTAATTATTCTTTTAAGGTTACACTATCGAAGCGGAGTTCTTATTGTTTCAAACGTTAAGTTACTTAACGAATCGACATTGTGTGACTTTACACTGGGCAATAAAAAAAATATGATTTATGTAACAGCGTAACTTTCCAGGATCGACTTTCTCTTAACCTCGGCATAGGAATATGAATGTGTCGTTTTCTTGTTCAGCAGTCGCAAGGTTTTTAAACAGCATACATTTACTTCCATAAAAACACAATACAATACAACGCTAGCTGACGTTTCGGCAGTATCGCCTTCTTCAGAGCCGCTCTTTTCGTGACTTCCAATGAGGAAGTTTAGAACAGCTGATTATAGTCGCATGTGGTTGACGACTACCTGCGTAACTTTCGTTGCATTGTTTCCACCATAACCGGCTAAATGAATAGTTTGTTGTATGGATTACATGGGTATAAGGACAATACAATGGTCTGTCCTCACAGTTTTTGTGAATCTTTACAACCGTGTCAGAGTGTTCTCAGTTCGTGAGCAATGCCGCTATTCACCAACTGTTTTATGTCGGTGACAAAGTTTTCGTCTCTTTCGCACTCTCACTCGGCAAGATTTCTTCCGGAGCAGCGGTGAAATTGCTGGTAAATATTTCTCCCTTGGCTGCACTTCTGAGTGGAAATGTTGACCATTTTGTTAAACTTTCTATTTACTACCTACTACAAGTTTTCAGCAGAGGATGTTACATAAAATTCAACCACAGTGGTGTTGCGATATTTGTAAGACACCGGACCATAGATGTCTGCGGTGGGGTCAAACCCACCACTAACCTTTCCGTGGGCCAACTTGTTTACCACCAAACCACATGGGGATCCTTCGTTTCAACTTTCTTTTAGCTAGTTTTCTATCTAACAGTGCCATCAGCACTCACCCGTCAACGGAATTGTTCTGGGGAGCACAAATGGGCATCGAGTCCAGTTAAGCTGAGACTGCAGACACCTACGGTTCAGAACTTTGCAAATATCTCAGCATCATCGTTGAATTAATCTCTTTGTTGTTCGTCGTAGGCGATTATATGGAGGGTGGACTTCCACTGGGTGCCATCGGAGTTGGACGATGAAATCGATGGACATCTTTTCATTTCGATGAAGCTGCCAGGTATTGAGAGTGCTGTATAAACTAAGTAGAAATAATGATTTGCACGCTTTGGTCTTATCGACCGGCAAAGGAATTTCTTTTTTCAGGGTCTTCTATCAATCACTCTTTAAGTTTTCAACTGAATCAGCTATCTATAACTTAATGTTTAAATGAGTCAGAGGCCAAAACCAAAATTCGGGTCTGTGTGGATTTATTGAGAAAAGCGGAAGAATGTGAATTCTCTTTGCAAAAATAGCTACTGACAAAGGCAGCACTTATCTACTCGTAGGCTGATTTCTAACAACCATCTGCTTGGTCTATGCTGGCTTTGGTTGATATGGGAACGATGGTGAACGAGCCAATATGATCTAGCGGGTGGATAATGTGTGATTGTTGGACAGTACGCGTTTTTAGTGTGAAGAAAGCTATCTAGTAAACCAGTAGCCACCTCGAATGCTCTTCCACGTCTTGCAAGCTGAATAAGGAGCATGTATTGTATATACGCACTTAATTCTTTTAATCTTTCACTCTTTTAACGTTTAGAGATTTGGAATGACACAATCCACTCACCCGATACGCCTATTACGAAACACCAACCGCACAGCGCAATCACGTGGGGCGTTAAATCGAATTGTTTGGGTGAGTTTTAATGGATTTAACTTCACAGAAACACTTGTGTTTTTTGGAGAGTATGATTTGGGATTTTGTAACTAAATTTTCCTATTCTTCTATTTATCTCACTTTCTGTGACAGGTTTACGCCGTTGATTAAACCCCTATAGTTATCCCAGTCATCGAATTATCCCAGAAGCCATGAATTTGAGCTTAGTGTTAACAGTGATTTGTAAAAATCCATAGTACTGCTTTGTCCATCAAAAGCGAGTATGCCATCTACTTTTCAAAGAACAAAACGCTTCTCATCTAGAATAGGACACAGCGATCAGCTGTGTTAAGCGGTCGTCCACATGCTTTACTGTAATTACTCTTTTGAATACTACGGTTTGCAATAAAACACCCTCAGCAGTGGAACTTGAATAGAGAACGGCACAGTTCAGGTTAACCTCTTTTCGCTTCTCCTGTTTTACTCAATTTTACTTCACTCTATCATGTTCTCCTGTTGCCATGTTCGCTTTTTTCTTGAATTCCTCAGAAAATTGGGATAGCTGGTCTTTATTACCGCCCTTTGCGGGTGCTAAATAAAGTGGGAAGGCAAAATTGGGATAGCTGGTCTTTATTACCGCCCTTTGCGGGTGCTAAATAAAGTGGGAAGGCAAAATATATGAGAGACAAGGAAGTAGGTAATAATTATGAAAAGTTGATTTAAAAACTCAGCGGGACCAACTTTTGCTGAATCAGTAGTCGAGAGTAAGGCAAGATTTCGTAAGTCAGTTTTGCAGATTATTGGTTGAGTTTCTTGAAATTTTCAAAGCAGCTGTTGAGGACCATTCTAAAGAAATTGTAGGCTGACTTACGGAAGAAGAACAGTTAAATATAGCTGGACGAAAGAAGAGAAGTCGCAATCAGTTTTCTTGTAAAGTATCTGAACTCTATTGAATTGATACCTTACAATTAAAAACGTTCTTCGCATTACGGTATTTTTTCATACGTCTTTGATCAAAAAAAAGTCGGTTAAATTGTTATTTAGACTATCACGGCTATGTAGCATAGTCGGTAATGGGTAATGTGCAAGATATTCCACTTATCAATTGCTACTGATTTCTCCTAACGAATACGGTATCTAAACCAAATCGATATTCGCTGAACTATAATTTGTTATCGGTTTTTCTTTGACTTTATAGCTTTTAAGAAAGGAAACCGACGAAATTCACACGGATGATGTATTTTTTTCGCTTGTTCAAAGTTTTTTGAATGTATGTTGACAGAATGATCTTATCCACTCGTGTTTGGTGCTGACTAGATATTTGTGCTGATAAGATCCGTCGAATATTTGCTCAAATCGAACGCTTTTGCGGTCGTCAGCACTATCCCACTTATTTCCTTAAGTAGTGATAGATGAGGAGTCGTCGATTCAACCATACTACCCGCATACGTTTTCTAGCAACCACTAGCCACGAAGGTCTTCCTTTCTGTATGGCTTCTACTAATGCTTGAGTATTTTTCCCCAATTGTCGTGAATTTCGTTGAATGTTGGTCGAGTATATTCTATCTGAAAGCCTACTATCGCCTATCTAAACCGTTCTCACGTAGATTACAGGGAGCCAGCTTCTCCAAGACAAGTCTTGCACCAATCTATCGGGATCTACCGGAGTGACGGGTAGCTTGATGGGCCCGCGGCAGGGTCGAATCACCAACTCACTAAGTTAGACGTACGCGTCACCACCACAGCGCAACCCGCGAGCTAAACTGCGTTAGCTTCAGGAAACATTGATGTGTTTAAATCGACCACAGTTGTATCGTCTGTAATCCTGCTAATTCGAGTAACTTTAGTGGGCAGTATTAAATTCTCCATTCTTCTCCGTAACGTTAGAAATATCGAGTGTTTTCCGCTCATTCGGGCAAAGGATGAGCCTCACAATTTTGACATGTGGTCGCAAATTCTTACCGTCTTTGGCAGATAGTTGTGAGGGTTAGATCGTTGAACCCTTGTCTTCTGCTTTACCTTTAGGTGGGTTTTCGTGTGGCAGTGTTGAATTTTTCGCTTTGAAAAATCCAATTGTGGAGATGAACTCTTCCACATCATATCATATTAGTGTTCAAGACTATGGAACATCGTACAGCTGCGATTATGTTATTACACTAAACCACCTGGGATCTCATATTACTCTCTTTCCTTTAGTTATTTTTAAAAGTAATAGGGTTTTTACTCCAAGAAACTTTCGAAATCTAGAGGACGATTATTTAGCGTTCAATTTCTGCTGTTCTCTACGATACAGATCTTTTATCACCATCGAAAACCCGTGCTATCAGCTCGCGTTTTTTATTTCCTGTTTGCAATCACTTAAGAAGAACTGGGAGTCATAAATTTAAGAATCGTAGTGGCGTCCATAAACTCTACAGAGTCCTCATCTCTGCATTCCATAGATGACTTCATCATTCGATTATTGACAGTATGACACTGTCGATGGCAGAAGATATCAAGTGTACCTCGTGATGATTCCCAAATTTTGCTATCAAATTCATTTACAATGAATCATTGTTTGAATATGGTGACGGGTCCGGCATCATTTAGCAATTTTTCATTGCGGAGTTGTCGTTTTTTTGTTTAATGTTCGAAATTTTCGCAAACAGAATATTTCCGCACTTTGTGTTAGCTGATAAAACACCGACCTCTGCACGATGTCCGCAATGATGTATGTCCGGAAGAAATACAGGTTGTTACCACCGGACATTATCATTATATATCCACCATCAGCATCGTGTATAAAAGGGCATCACTGAGTGAGGATGCCTCATTCGAGAAGATGGCTCGCTGAGGAAGATCTGGCTCGACAGGAAGGCGAAGACGCAACGTCGAGGCGAACAACAAGCATGGACCATCGACTCGGATCACCGGCTCTGAGGAAGACGAAGACGTCGAAACGTTAGCCGAAAATAAATATATTTATCAATCTCGTGCAAGCTTATCAAGAAAGAATGCATATTTCCTCACTGTTGGTTACTCGACTCTATTCAGTGAAGGAGCTGAAGAAAACGCTGGCACCAAAATATTAGCGTCGTGAAGAATTTTTGTAACAACCTCGTATTAACTTATTAATGGCGAAAAGTTTAATTGGTATTAAAAGATCTACTTTTCATGTCATTACGACAGTGCTCAGAATTGCAAATATCGTCAGAAACACTTCTATCAGTTGAATCAGTTGTATCACCACTGTTTATCACTGAATACCTAATGTATACCAGAATACCAGTAAAACCTCTATCAGCGCACCACTTATCTTCACTTGCACACAGGATGCGAAGAGCTTAATCTTATGAAAAGCCTTACCATTTTTAAGGTTCATTTTTAAAGCTTTTGTGTGAACACAACAACACTTAGCTCGCCCAGCTGTCGCTTGGAGCTGGGTACTTGCGAATAGCTTCATAGGTTCTTTCGGGATAGGTGAGAAGCTTTTGGAATTTCAATATAGGTAGAATTGCTGTATTAACCATCCAGTTGCTGCAAAAAAAGTCATTCGTGGAGGATTTAGTGAGGGCTGGAATCTCAGCCACCATCATTTGCACCGTCCCTAAACCGTTTCTGGTTCGAACTCTCACCAGGCCAGTGAAGGCGACCACTCCTCTGGCGTCAGCGTATTGGTAAGAGACATCTCTGGGATGAACTCTAATCTAGAACGGTTAGCGACTCCCTATCTGAAGACCTAGGAACTTTCCAGCATAGCGGTTCCAAGATACAAGATAGACGTGATATGTGAGGTCAGGCATGTACTCTAAAAAATGTAAGAACTGAGGAATTAAATACATTTGCAGATGAGAGAGATTACTTGGTAATTAAAGGTTTTGATAGAAACTTCGATTTTTAAGAATCTAGTCAAAAAATTACAGTAAGGCACCTCTGTGTTGGTTAAAATTCTTCCCGTTTCATAGCAGCAATAAAGTGAAACATCAACAACCGGCGCTGATCTTTCTTCGAACACCATAAAGTAGACTAATGAGGAATGGTTGGCTAGAACTAGTGGGTATGCTCGTAGTGGATAAAACTCTACAGTTTTAAAAGTTCTCGTCGCTGATCAATTTTAGAGAGATGTGGAATGCATTCAACTCTATCAGTCACCGTAAGAGGTGACCGAATGAACGAACGAACGGAGCGTTTTGAAAAATGGTGGGCTTCGTTCACGTGAAAGAAGAGACAACGAAAACTGCTCAGGGAGTGGGAATTATGCTTTTCTAGATGGTGTATGTTCAAGGAGAATAGGCAAGAATAAAAATTAGGATCCAGGATCTGGCACATACAGCGACTCTCGGTAGACTACCGATGTATCGAATCAGTGTTACTATCCTTCGAGACAGATCTGGACTTATTTTACCGAACCCGCGAGAATGGAGGGCTTGATGGGTTTGGAGCGCAGGATCGAACCCATATAAATTGCAGGGCGCTTCTAGCCACTGCACTACACACTCCTCTCGTGATAGATATTAGAAGAAACAAGGATGGCAAAGAATCAAGCGCGCTTCAACCAGGTTCATTTACTCTCTGTGAGCTTCTCAATGGATTTACACGGATTAATTACCATACCATCCTATCCAATGTCTTGTTTTTCTACGTATCTCTATCTGTTGTATAACTTTTGCACCAGATTTTACTTTAATGTTCAAACATCTGCACTGTGTGGCCCTTCTTCAGTGAGTAGCAGTCGTCGTCTATTAATTTGTAGTAAGGGGTTTTTACGATTATCTCATCTTATTCTCTTTTCATTCTCGTCTCAGTCTTCCTTAGACGTGATCCATTAACTCACATTCCGCCCACGTCGCGCTAATGGATTTGATTCTGGTATGACGGCTATTGTGAACAACATTGACGAACTCCTTCTTCTTGATTTGTTTTCTAAATGTTCGCTAACACAAACTTTAGATAGCCGTCTAGATGTTTATTCAAGGCACCTTCCTCTTTCGAATTTGTAAAAGCAATTTTGTCGAAATTGCTGTCTTGATATCTCAGTTTCTAAGTTCTAGGGTTTGCCAAAAGCCAATATGTATTGCGGTTTAGCTATATAGGGCAAAATCGAGTGAAATAAGTCTTACGTTGATATATGATAGTGAAAAAATCAGGTAAGATTACCATTCGAAAAGAGATTATTGCCAAAATGCACTCAAGGAAAATACAACCACAACGATGCTGAGATGTTTGCAAAACTCCGCACCGCAGGTGTCTGCGGAGACCGAACGCGCTATTACCTTTTCCGGGGGCTAACGCGTTCACCACCACACTATCCGGATTCTTTTTTTCGCCTGTCTCTCAGCTAGTTCTCTACAGATCAGTGCCATCCATCAACAATCACCTGCTATTACCCTTTCCGGGAGCTAACGCGTTCACCACCATACCATGCTGGTCCTTCGCTTCGCCATTACCGCTGTCAGCTCGTTCGTTCGCCATCGCAGACATATGCAGGGCGGAGTTTCGCAAATATCTCCGCATTATTAGACTAGAGCAAAATTAAGACTGGCTGGGAGAGAGGCGAAACGAACTATCCTCATTGTGTGCTGGCGAATGCGTTAGCTCCCGAAAAGCGCAATAGCACGTTCGTTCCCCATGCAGACACCTGCGGTCTGGAGTTTTGCAAATATCTCAGCATCGTGGTGGTTGTATTCCGGCATCATTATGGTTATATTTCGCATAATTATATTTTCCTGCCGTGGAAATTGTAGTAGGCAGAAAATAAAAAGTGAACATTGTATTCAAGAAAAACTTTAAAAAAGTTCAAAAAAAAAAAATAAAAATGCAAATCGTGCATTAATTTTCGAACCTTCAAATACTACTGAAGTATTCCTGGCAGATTTTGGCGGCTTATCGCAAACACGCTAGTACCAGCGATTTCATTTTAAAGCATCCTTTCTAGTAGAACTCTGTATAAAGTTGTTTCCCAGGAAAAGTCAGTATGATTGTCTTTTTCTCATTCTTCATTCATGAAGATGAAGAGAATAAAAAGAAGCAAAACACTGAAAAGGAAAACTAGAAGGAGCTTTTAGATGAGGTAATGTTCCTTTCTCTTAGACGTTGTGCTATTATTTCATGTTTTTCATGCTTTTTTTCTCAATCGAAAAGCTACGTAGAATTTGTACTCCGCTAAAGGAACTAATCTCTCGTCGACTTAAGAGAATAGAACAGGGTTAACAATGAAATCAGTGATTGAAACTGACATTAGTTCTGTTTTGTGAAGTTGAACCGGCCGCAATTCACTCATATTCACTTACTGCCCCTACCACTAACACCACGTGACAAACCGTATCTGACGACTGTTTGTTTAACTAACAGTAAACTCGGCTACTGGAGGGAGATGGATAGTAATGAACGTTTTCCTTGCGAAATGAATGAATGAAATGTTCCATAAATGGTTCATTTTTTTGTTCTTGTTCATTTCTTTTTACTTAAGCGTCATTTCATTCCGAGATCCAGTTCGTTGAATTCGAATCGTTTTGTGAAAGATGTCTTCATTGATTCCGTGAGCGTTTATCTCATCTACCATTCAGTCCTCCACCATCGAAGGTCTTTCACATTCGATGGATGTTCTGATTTACCATTCAAGGATATCTGTACAATGTTCTGTTGTGAAAGTTTTTTCTTGTAATTGTTTAATAATCAATTGTTAAAACGAATTTGTTTGGATGCTAAACTCAGAAACAGCAATAGGTTTTACTTATTTGATAGATCTTCACTATGAAACACCTTCCAGTTTTTTTAAACGGTTGAAACAGAACTCAAATCTGTTCATTTCATTAATGTGCTACAAACGAAGACTATTTGCCGATTTTTTTTGTGAGCCACTGAGTCGAAGCTCTGAGGAAGACGAAGACGTCGAAACGTCAGAAGAATACATCTTCTTGTCAACCTCGTGTTTGCTTAATAATCGGAGAAGCTATCCGGACGATTGTTGTCACTACTCTCTTTTGAAATACAACAAAGCCCGACGTTTCGGTGATCGGACCTTCAGATTGTTCATAGTATGTGAATCTGATAGTGTGATCTTAATCCATTTGAGGAGGAAACCGGCTCTGAAAAGGCCGGATCACTGAAACGTCCAGTGATCGCTGTATTTTAAGGAGTGATGACGACCTTAGGCTAGCTTAAACAAGAACAGGTCATAAGGTTTTGTAGACTGCTCGTTCCAATGTTAAGTGGAAGTCGGTCTTCCGAATTATCCGGTTTGTTTTCCATATATTTCTTCAAGTATGCTAACATGAGTTTGAGATCCCTTTAGGTTTTCGCTAGTATTTTATATTTTACTCATTTCTCCAACCCCCTAAGTTGCGCCCTCATCGTTCCTAGCGTTGTTCCTGCGTGTTCAGTTTCATTTGCTTGTGTTAGTGCACCGTTAACGAGACTGCAGTTGGTAATGGTGACACCATTTTTTCACTGTTTATGTGAACCAACATTACCTATTGTACAGTTCCCAATTTTTCTTCCATTCCTCTGGTTTTCTACATCCATCATCCATCAAGGTCTTCGAATTTGCTTATGGGTTCGACTGCTGATTAACGATTTTTGGTCTTCTTTATAAATGTCGTTGAATACGCATCGAGTGGATTTTCCTTGGAATAGTGGAACAGCCGTGTTAGTAAGTTACCAACTGAACATCACGCACAGTCGCTATCCTTTGTAGATTGGATTAAATTCTTTCGAGATTAGTTCCATTTTCTCGACTAATGAGGAAAGGAAAGGAAGCTTGTTTGTTCTGGAATAAGGTCGAACAAAGATCTTACGGGCTTGATTCAACAGCTATACCACCTGAGTCCCTTCTGTGGTACTAATAATATTATGCAGTGATACTACTGATGCTTGATGGTGAAACTGATGCTTAATAAAAATGGTAATAAAATAACGCTATAGAAATTTGAACCATTCCAATAGGATTTATTCACTGCCAAGAGCTAACAGTTAGAAAATTTTTTCGATTTTCATACTTTTCCATTCATAGTTGGCAACCAAAGGTTTCGATAGTGGACAAATGTCCCTTGGGTGCTTCTCACTACAACTAACGGCAGTTTTTTCGCTGTTGCCCGCTTGTTCAGTAATTTTGGCACTTCTTCTTGTTGACATTCCACTGTGTTGTTACGAACGAATCTTTGCCCAGTCAGACGCCAACGTCGACGGGATGATTCAGTTAATTTCTTGAGACAGACGAAACTGAACGATTCTAACTTCGTTCGTTCGCAAACACCATTCATGTCGACTTTGAATCAGGATTTCCCGCCTTGGAGACGAAAGAAAAATCTCCATTATGTTAACTTTTTATTTGCTGCCTAATCCTGTATTTGACGGCAGTGTATTATATGTGATACAACCACAATGATGCTGATATTTGCAAAACTCCGCACCGCAGGTGTATGCGGTGGGGAACGAAGGCGGTAATACCCTTTCCGAGGCTAACGTGTTCACCACCACCACCAACCACCATCATGTCGGTCCATCGTTTCGCCTGTCTCGCAGATAATTCTTTCGTAATCGCCATTATGTTTTCTTTTTCGTATGTGGAGCAGAACAACGTTGAATACTAAATTTTCACATGACTTACTTCTACCAATAGTTAGAATTCTTCCAGTAGGTACTTTACTAAACCGACGTTCACTTATCCTCGGCGTAATTAAGTAATCAATAACTTTCTTTGAATTGTTCAGCCTATAGGAGGTTGTTATACAACTTTTACCACTTACCTTTACATTAAGTATTCTTCTAATGGTGTTAACGAGGCAACTGATAAGGTGTGCGTATAGTGAAGTTTTATAACTTCTTTAAATGGGCAGTTGTTTAGTGATATTGTAATCGCAGCCCTATATTAGTGCTTTAATGTTTCCACAATTTCCTTTAGAATAAGTACTAAAATTTTCCGAATAATTCCACTAATCGGAGGAAAAAGACTGAAAGTTGCTGATTAATGTTCCGTTGTTGTTATAACCTACACCACTATGAAAAATTAGACAAATTTAAACATCCTGTATTCATTCCACAAAGCGTAAAGGACAAAACGTTCGGTGATGTTTGATCCTTTGGGCAAGAGGGATGCATTCTACTTCATTCGCTCCATCGTAGAGGCTATGCATAGCTGCCATTTAATTGCAATGAGGTGCCGAAATATCGAGTCAGCATTTTAATGCTCCCAGAAAAATCTGATCCCAATTTGAAAGCTCTAAAACGTTGTGGGATTTCCACTAGTCTGGTGCACCAGGTCGAGCCAGCGACCATGCTTATGCGAGGGCGCTTATAACCTATGCACTACATGGACCTTTAGTGAATTTACACTTGGGAGTGAAATAGGAACATTACTAGGTTCAAACTGTTTTCCGAACAAATCTTTGACGGAACATTTCCCGTTCTGGAATTACAGTGCATCATGGTATATTAACAGCCTGAAGCTGTGTAGGTTCCTTCCTTGTAGGTGTCTTGTGTATGTAGGTTATGCCGACGCAGGCGACGTTTTTCCTATGCAACTTTGCTTTTCCTTCTTTTGCCATTTCAGCTTCCCTAACCAATACTGGCCTAGTACAGCTATTCCTAGCTATCTACACACCATCTGGTGATGTATCCGTGAAAGTTCGCTTCGCTGTCGATTAATTGAGCGATAAAAACAAAGCAAAGGGAAGAAAAACACAAACAGAAATGTTGTGCGGCTTTTCTTTGAAAAGCGCGTCACATTGAAGGCTCTCTATGCACGATCGATTTTACGGTATTTTATTAACTGGAATTTCAAATGATTGTTTACTTGTAATGTACAGAAGCAAGAACAGTTTAACCTATGAGCAAAAACGTTTCATTCCTCCTTAATTTAACCAATTCTTACCGAAAACGGTCGCGCTTCTTTTCCTTCTAAGCAAGACTAGTGATCGCCCTACCCTCATAACGGGAATCTCGGCAACGATCTCAAACCATGTTTTCGTTCATTGAAAAGCATTAACATCCTTATAGCTATTTTATTTTTAAATATTCTTGTAAGCACTTTAGTTAAAAAATTTAATGAACTGGGTAGAACTCCTTAGCAGTACAAGTTAGGTTTTCATCCAACAAAAAAGAAAATAGTTTTCAAGCGTGAATTATCCGCCCACGCCCAATCCATCCCTTTCAAATGATCGCCATTATGCATCTTCATAACTTCCGTGTGTGGTTTCATAATTTGTCCACCCACCTCTTATGTTTAGTTTGTTCAACTTGAAATTTCACCGTTCTTCCAGCTATTTAAAAACTATGGTTTTTCTAATTAATCGCATACAATGGGACAGTAAGGCGCCGTTTACCCATCTCTAACTAATCGTCATTAGTTCAACTCTAAAGTTAGGACTAAAGTTAGGATTAGTTCAACGAAGGACTTTATTTCAACGAAGTCCACTGACAAACATTAAAAGGCGTATTCGCAACAAAATTCTGAGGAATGTGTTTATTAAAAGCAAAGATTAAAGCAGTAGGGTTCGTAGACAGTGCACTAGACAATCTTCTATAGGTATTAACGGTGCATGTAATGTAGTGAGTAGAGGTGTCCTGCTGCACACAAGTGCTCTTTGGTTCGAACTCGTGTTTTGAAGTAAATCAATTCCACCATACCTCCGTGTTCGACAAATTGATACAGTCTGAGAAGATAAAAACTATTAATTGATAGATACGTGTCCCTTTAAACTCACTGGGGGCCACGTATACACTCAAGTAGGAAGGAAGGAAGGAAGCTTAGCGGGGTTGGACGCATAGTGCATCACTAAAGTTTGACTAAAGTCAAACTCTTTACCATTTTATCCTTCAGAGGAGAAATCGACAGACTAATCAGCGAGGCTTAACTTTAAAATTTGTGTGCTTCATTTTTCAACACTGTTTTCCATCTTGAAGAAAACACTAAAAGAAAAATGTTGGTCCGTTTCTTCTTCAAAAGACAACGAATTATATTAGAAAGTGGAATTTCGCTTTTGAAACTTCAGGTGCGATGGCTACAGAATGAGTTTGTTCTAGTGCACGATTCCCCGTTTATTGTAGTTCTGATTTAGCAGAAGTACTGCGATATTGAGCATTCCCAGTTCGTCACTATAGGCAGTTTACGACCCTTATAGATAGGGAGGTGACCTGGTATCTTTCCACAATCATCGACGGGTCATGGCCTTGGGTCTACTTGTTTATGAAGGAACTTGTAGGGAAGTGCGTTATATCCTTACTATATTACTCGTTTCTGCTAGTTGTTTCTCGCCTATAATTATATTTTACTTCCTGATTTAGATTTAAATCCAATCAGTTTAAAGCGAGAGCCGATGTGAAGGAGGAGTGGGTTGTGTCATGCTTTAATTTTCCTATACTAACGTAATATTGGATATTGCAAAGTGTTATACAGTATGTATCGATTAGGACGAATACATGCGAATGCGGGGCTGAAAGTTTCCGCCACGTTGTTCATTACGAATACAACGATCGGCCAAAAAATTCGTGATGACACTATGTTATCCGTTCGTCGGCACTGTTATGTACTGATTTTGGCTCTACACTAAATTACTAGAGATTACTTGTTTTCATTTCTTGCAGTAAAAAACACTTCATACGATAAAGCCACAGTCGCTCTATCATGTACATGATGTGTCAGTGCTAAGACTTCTATGCGACGAGAACTTACATGTCTATTTTTGTTCAGTTTATTCTGGCAAGTCTAAACTATCGTAACTATCATCGGTTATTTTATGAGTTTTGTATTGTAATGATATTTTTTTGTGCGGAAACTCTTATTATGCGCATTGACAACAGGTGTGAACCATATGTGCCTCACACCTTTTTGTTGCATCGTTGTATTCACATGATAAAAAGAATGTGATAATAAGACATTCGGTGTGCTGCAATCCCTGAGGGATGCGCTATGGATTTGATCACATTCGTAACATCGTAGAGGTGGTTGAATGGGTATTATTTGGCTTATAGAATGATCTTTTGGGAAATTCGATCTATCGAATCAGTGTTTTTTCATCCACCTGGGCAACTTAAGCACCACCTTCAGAGAGATAGAGGTGTAGATTTGCCTGGGGCGTGGTTCGTACCAACGATCTTGTGTTCATGACAGGACATTGCTAACTCACTACGCTACGCACAACCATCTCAAATGATATGACATATTAGTATTTTGCTTTGTTTTCTTATCGCCTCTACGTTTTAGTGCATTAATTTTTTGTTCTTTAAGTCTTAGAAGCTTCTATACTTTGATAAAACGAGCATCGAGGTTGTTATCGTTGTTGAATGGCGCTGTGGTGCTGCTGTGTTGTACTAGTATGGAAAACTGCCGTTGATTTCGAAATCTTTATCGGACTATGTTGAATTAAATATTAAAAACAAATTTTCACAAACAACTGTTTAGACAAAATTCCCACGTGCTACTTTTCCCGCCTGGGGCAAAAACCTTTTTCACTGCAAATATTAAGTATATATAATATAAATATAAATAAAAATATAAATTATATATAATATATAATATAATATATAAAAATATAAGAATATATATAAAGTATATATAAACAAATATAATATTAATATTACATTGTTAATGAACGGAAATTTCTTTACTTAGGAGCTTGCTATTAATATTCATGGACTCGGTGCTTAATAGCTGAATAAATAATACAACGAATACAGTTGTCGATGCTGCCATGTTTTTTTCTTTCAGCCTACTCTCTCTTTCCCCACTCTTTCTCTTTCTCTCTCTCTTTCTCTTTCTCTCCCTCCCTCTCTCTCTCTCTGTAATGCATAACTTTTCATTTATTGCTTATCATTTTATTATGGCAGAAGAGTATGTGAAATACAACCACTGAGATATTTGCAATACTCGAGCCCCAGCCAAGATTCGAGCCCACGTTTACCCCACCCCCCCCCCCCCCCCCCCCCCCCCCCCAGGGCTAACGTGTTACCACCGGCACCACTGAGGTGCGTAAAGTTCTTCCCTACCATTAACTCTCCTGTGCTATTGTAACTGTGCCGATCAATACGCATGTTTTGTATTGTCTTACAATGTTGTCTCACAAGTTGTTGCACAAAGATGCAGTAAGAAGTGAATGACTTTGTTTCTTTTCCAGCTCAATCCCTATTCCGATTCGGAATTAATCAACGCGTTACCATCTAACGGCTCTTGTTCTAATCAGTCACAGGTTTGACACTATTCATAACCATTTTTCAAAGCTTTCTTACTTTTTTTCCCATTTTTCTACCCGTCGTTTTTTAACTAGATATTCGTTTAATGCACAATTTGATATAACAGAGGATATTTTGATTACTGATATGTTGGCTGGCTAAGTTTCGAAATCGATTACTGGTTAATTTAATAAATAATTATTTATTGTAATATAATTATTATCAGATTCGATGTTTTTTTCAATAAGCAGACACGAGTTTGTTATTATAGAATTTATTAGGATACAATAGCTGACGTTTCGGCGGTTTGGCCTTCTTCAGAGCCTGGAAAGGTCAAATTGAGATGTGATCTACTCAGCCAAACACTTTCATAACCCTAGCAGATAAAACTTGACAAATCGATTTGCATTCGCATAAGAAACAGCTTTATTTAGAGATCTACCGTTTATTTGCTGTAAGTGTTTAAGTTAGTTGATGGATAGCAGCCGCACAGAGTAATAGTAATAGTAATATCAATCAATACCGTGGTTAACAGAAAGTCGGTCCTGGGAATTATTGTCAGGTTGCTGTACCCAAAATGTCCACTGCTGAAAGCCATAATTATAAGACATAAGAAAATTACATAAGGAGTGAAAAACTTGATGAAGATCGACGAATAATCTAAAGAAAAAATGAATTAGGTGCCCACAAGTTGAAGGAATGCGACATGGCAGGTATGGTTACTGTAACCGTGGTCAGAAGTATTTCGATAAAGAGGAAAAGAAAGGGTAACTTAAAGGAGGAACTTTACTAGCTGGAAAAAATAAGCTGGAAAATGCGATTCCTGTATTTTCCTTATTATTAGAATCTTCGACCTGTTAAATCGCACTCTCTCGATCGCTCGGTCGACTGATCACAGCAATATCAGCCGTCGCATGAATCGCTGCCATTCTAACAAAATCCTAAACACTTGGTGACAATTATACATTCAATGAAAGAGAGCTGCCTAATGTCTTGGGTAATGACCTAGAAACGCTCTGGCACGGTTATATCAGGATTCCAAGAAAAATAGCGATCGACCAACGTACAAAATTTCTGTGAGGTAATAGTGATAATGATAGTGAAACTGATAGTGATAGGTGATGAACTATAAGGCGTTCAACGTTGATAAATCGCTAAAGGATGAACCATGCATTCGACCCATACTTGCATCAGCACTCTGTTTTTATCCCTCCAGTCAAGTCCGGAACTAGTTTACCGCAACAGCTGAGCGATGGCGGGCTCGGTGAGCCCGATGCGTGGGATATGCGACAAATAGAATCAACGACCATCTATTATTATAGTACATCTCTAGTCATTGTACTAAAAGCATAAATAAAAGGAAAAATATTCTCGGCGTTGATCGATCCCTGATGAATGTCCCATGCATTCGACTTCAACAAGCATCGTTAGTTGTGATTGAATGCATATCCGGCCTTTACAGTGACTCACGGTGGCGGACTGATGTATCGAGCCAGTGCTGCTATCCTCCCAGACAAGTTTGATACCAATTTGTCGACCCCTGAGGGATAGAAGGCTTGGTGAGCCATGAGCGCAGGGATCGACTCCACGTGTATGTTGACTCCAGGGCGCCTCTAACCATTACAAAAGTTGTAAAAATAAAATAGAATATTCAGCTATTTTCTTATTATGTGTATATAGGGGTACCAAAACTGAAAAGAGAGATATATAAAACGGCATGTGGAAAATTCAAACTAATGAATGTGAAATCCCGAAAAAGTAGGCAATTATTCGTGATAATGACTAGACAAATATGCTTTACTTACTTGGATACTTGGACGGCCCATCCTCACTAGTTGTGCGGACCGCAGTATAATCTCCATTTCCCGGAGATTTGCTGGTTTAGCCGTTGTGATTTCCTGGGATCTGGAGTTCAGCCTGGCCAATGTCTGCCCTAGGTCTTCACCACGACTGGCAGTCGCAGCTCTTGCGGATCAGAGGGAGATTTGCCACCATGCGACTTTGATACCAGGGCGGTGGTCGATCCTGGTGTAGATTTACTCTTAGCTAGGCTTCCTGATGGAAACACCGAACTCTTTCTGAACTAGGGAGAGCCTGCCAGGTGGACGGATCTCCATGTTGTGCATCGCAATCCGACACCCAGTAACACCTTACAGCCACAATGAGGCGGTAAACCGTTGAAAGTTGAGAACAACAAGTATCTGTAAATATAATGCTCAACAAATAAAACCCTCTCAGTCCGGATCCATGTGCATAATACGTTATGATTCCAATGATCATACGGATAAAAGGATAAAGGAGAAAGCTCTTGGCGTTGATTAATCCATGACGCCATTCATCCCACTTCATTAAGCATCGTTGGAAGTGATTGAACGCATATCTGGCCTTTACAATGATTCGAGGTGGCCTACCGATGTATTGAGCCAGTGCTGCTATCCTCCTAGACAAGTCCAGTTTGCCGATCCCGTAGAGGTGGAAGGTTGGTGAGCCATGAGCGTGGGATAAATTCTACATGTGTTGCAGGGCGCCTGTAACCATTTCGTCACACGCCTCCCTGGTGATAGTAACGGTAATAATAATAATGGTAGAAATATTATTGTTGTTATCAGCATTACTACCGCTGCTGTTGCTATTATCGGGAATATTTTCATTATCCAATGAGCCATTTTGGAGCGTCTGGAATTACATTTGTTCATAGTGAAGCGTTGAGCATACGAATATTCCACAACCTACTCTATGGAACAAATACGTATTGATCCTCAACGTGCCGTATTTGACATATTCTTGTTGAGTGCATCTTAATTACACATTTTTAAAACTCTATTTTCGTTTATGTATTAATCGTCTTCATTATAAATCAATAACTATTCAGTTTTATAAAGGATCATTGTTGGTGGTAAGGCACATAATGTGAATTTTAACCGATTTCAGGCTTTATCCGAAAGAACAGAAATCGGAATGAATCCAAATCGATTTGATGCGTTTACACTACCACGAGGAATTCGTAAGTGATCACTTTTAAGGCAGCCAGCTTCGTTATTTGCTAGTATCAAGTGTTTTTTCTGGAGAAAATAATGCCTGATTTCTACGAAACTTTTCGAAAAATCCTTAAAAAGACAAAGATGGGAGAACTTATTTGTATTGCGGATATTTTAAGGTAAACTTTATGTTATTAAGAAGCTTCGAAGTTATTGTATAATAACAACCACTTCTTCAATCATGATTGCTATGCTACTGTTGGACCAATTCGATCTGAGTTCGATGCCCAGGTGGTCGGCGAAAGGTTTACTTTTCGATTATTTGAAATCAATTCAAATTAAAGAGACTAAAGCTGTAGGGTTTTGAAAGATTAAAAATGTTTGTGTAAATTATGTAGTTCCAAGAATGAGTTCCTGAAGTATTGGTGAGCTGGCACGTTCTGTTTTATACTTTTCCTGATCTTCAAGAAGAGGCGTTTTCGACTAGACAATTTTGCAGATTCAAAATTCAAATTTCTTGAAAAGGCATAAGTTGTGCCCTACTTTTTTAGTTATACATTTTTATTTCTAGTTTAGAGTCCTTTCTGGTTTTTGGCTGACATGTTGATGTTACTAAGCACTCTTATAGGGCCATAAGTTCATATTGATGTATAGCATAGTTAAGTGTTTTTTCAACAACGCACTAAAACTCTGATGGTTCAACTAATCCAAGATACGTTTTCGAAGTATCTCCTATATCTGTAGTCCACTTCATAGGGTCCAGTGGGATTCAATGACTAACAATTCGAAAGAAAAAGATTTTAAAAAAAAACGGATTAAGAATTGTTTACATAGATTGGATTCGACATACTTACCTTGAAAGCGACGGAGGGTATGAAATCAGATCATGTATGTTCGTAACGCTTTCTTCTTTCTAGTTCTTCTAGGATAATTTTAACTCCGAAATCAAAACATCGAAATACTCTTGCGAGATACACTGCTCGTTCTTTACTTCATTATCTTCTTTGTTGTATTCTTCTGCACGACAATTCACAATGACTGTACGACGGTGTTATCATTTGTTATCTAAATACTTTCAAAGATAGCAGCAGTGCAGCAGAATTCTCAATTCGGCAACATATTTACGACACATCGGTCTCTCTAGTAGATTGATTTCATTCTTGAAGATTGTTGCGCTTCTGCCTTAACCTTGAGGTTTCCCTACACTAATGTTGAGTTGTGTAACTAATTTCTGCACTATTTGGCAGTTGGCAGAACCTATTTTTAGGGTACCTTTTTTTGGTACTATAACACTACGCAGAGAATGGTAATTTTCCGACGAGCTTAGGTATTCGGTTCAATTCGAGGACAAGGTTGTTGAGATGTTTTTTTCCTGACCTCACTCGGTTATCTTGAGTGAGTTAGCTAGAGCGAAGTGGCAAAATGAAAGTAATTAGCTTACAAGCGAAAGTGCACCTGTAAAAATGAATGGCCTGTCTTCGCAAAGAATGGCAGGCACCTAATGTATTTCCAATTTGCCTAATAATTTGATGGTTGGGCAATACTTTCGTTTTCTCGAAGCTCTTCCTAAGACCTCTTTGGTCGTCATCACTTGGGAGCTGTTGTGTTGCCACGTTAACTGTAATTTCTAACAGTGCTGGGCCTTAGATGGGTTTCATTATGAAAAAGTGGACTCCTGTGCTCGATGGACTACTCTGGCCAGCTCTCATTGTAAATCGCAGTTCGACAGTCCAGAAACGCTACCTATCAGCGATTAGACGGTGAACCATTAGAGCGTTTGCAATGTAAATGACCTTCAAAATGCTACACTCCTATGAAAGATGATTCTTATAGAGATGGTGTCTTACACAAGAAATAAGCTCATTCGTTTCCCTGTGAATGACCATTACATTCTACAGCCGAAGTTACATAGGTCGTACTAAAATCGTGCGCAGCCTGCTGATTAACTCACTATAGCTCTTTTCTTTCGTATCATATTTGAGTTATCGTTTACTCAGAAAGCTGAGGCAAAACCAGTTGGTGATTATTAGCAATTGTTTTCTTCTTGTGGACCCATTAACTTTCGCTCAAATTTTTTTCTTTTTTAAGTTTTATCAGCATGTAATCGATAAGTAGAAAGGCAGTTCACGCAGTCCACAACGGGTTACCACATGCTTAGTAGTAGAGTCCTTATGGTGTGCTCTTTTCTGAAGAAATGCAATTTACAGTAACGGATAGTCAGTATTATTTTCATTTACTTGTCGGATTATCTTTATTAGAAAGTTAGTTTAAAGAATTACTCTTTGTTTTTCACTTGTTTATGCAACATCTTCAAGCATTTGTTCATCTGCACTGTGAAGTGGAACAGAGGAAACAGCTGTACAGTTGAGACACTCCGTCAACAGGATCAAGAACTGCTGAATTAAATTCCATCCACGAATTTAATCTCGTAAAGGATAAAGGATAGAGCTCTCGTCGTCAATCTCCATGAAGGACGTGTTATGTATTCCACTTCATCAATCATAGAGGTGATTGAATGCATAGTGCCCTGTACAATGCTTGTGGTAGCCTACCGATATATCGAACCAGTTCTGCTATCCTTCCAGACACTTTGGGTACTAATTTGCCGATCCCGGAGTGATGGAAGCTTTGGTGAACCTGGGGCAATTACGGGATTGGTCCCAGGTGTTTTGCTAGGCGCTGCTAACCACTGCACTACAAGCGTTCTTTTTGACCGCTAAGGGTCGCCTAATAAGATCATTGCATGCTCTCTTTTTTAATAAAAACCAACTTTTATTTAAATAGTAAACATGTCAATTTATTAATAAGCTTATAAAGTTTCTTTAACAAATTACTATTATAGTTATCGTTACAAAGCGATGGCCTTCTTCAGAAGCACTGTGATTCCACTAAAGTTTGTTCCTAGTACAACCAAGTTAAAACGTTGTGATTTAAACTAAAGTTTCAGTTTGACAGAGTTGAATGCCGATTTTCACTCACCAGATCACTCCCACTGACCAGTGATTGCTGATAGCACCGATGGAGTAAAAAACTGGCTGGGTGAGAAACAAAGAAAGGTCCTCGGTTGGTGTGGTAGTTATCAAATAAACCCCCGCCAAGGGTAATCCCGTGTTCGAAGCCTAATTGAGGTTTCCAGTTTTGCTTACATCTCAGCATCCCTGTGGTTGTGCTTCACATCGTACTCTGCTATAAAAGCAAGTAGTAAATAAAAGTTAAAACATCTGTCCATAGTGGTGATTTCTTGCGATTCGACTCGATATAGCTACAAGTACTCTCAAACGCTCTTGCTTGCTTCGAGTCTAGTGTCAATAGCGATTACTTCCTCCGATATTTTAGAGTATTCGTACTCTCATTGACACGAATCGCAAAAATAACTTCTATGAACACACGAAACGGAGCGCGTGTGGCGCAGTGGTCGGATGGTCGGAGGTGCGCTGTAATACACGTGGATCGATTCCCGCTCCCATGGCTCACCGGGCTTACCATCTCTCCGGTGTCAGCAAATTGGTACCAGACTTGTCTGGAAGGATAACAACACTGGCTAGATACATCGGCAGACCACCGCGATGTTCACATGTAACACACAGCACCATTGAAGTCCTGTTCTGCTTTTCTCTCAACCAACCTTTTTACCCCAACGCTGTCATTAGCAATAACCCGTCGTCGAGAATGATCTGAGGAGCACAAACTGTCATTGAACCCAGTTAATTGAGGTTGTGTTCGAAATCACAGCTTATAACGTTAATCTACTGCCTATTATTTTTTCACGGCAGGGTGTTGTGTAGAATACAATCACAATGATGCTGAGATATTTGCAAAACTTAGACCTTAGGCCAGACCGAGCCGCGTTAATAGTATCTTATGTTAACTGAGGTATCTTATATTTATACTTGTTTGAGATAAATTATAATAATATAATCTATACATTATCTAGAAATCATTGGAGACTTACTGATCTGAAAAGGTTTAATTAGATTTTATGTTTGTGCGAAAAACGAACGCCTAGTTGGGGAAGAAATCGCGTCAAAAAACCTTATCAGTTATTACATGAAAAAACATGACTTGAGCATTTGATAGGTCAAAAGCCACGACTTTATCCACAAAAAGCACTGTTTTGTTTTGTACTAATTTGTCACGTTTTTGCGAAAAAGAAGTAAAAAGCGTTGCTGATGATACTCAGCCCATGATGCTGATGAAGAATGATGCTTGCCACCGAGTTGTAACGATAATTTTTCAAGTGGTTAGGAAACAAAGAGGGATTAATGAAAGTGGCTATGAATAGAATGCAACGTTGACTACAGCCAAGCGCATACTGTAGTGGAAATAACTTCTATCCAGTTGTGAGATCTATACATTATGAAGGCTTCTATTGCAATTATTAATCTTCAGTATGAACCAAGAAATTATAGGGTAGTCACTATTTTTGTATCTCGCGCATCGAATTCAATGCGCAATGTCATGAATGTATTAATCGAAATCAAACTGATACTAACGGCTAAAATGTTCGTTATCAGTCGGACTACTTTACTCTTTCGATTTCATAGTGTTTATTATCGTGAAAGGTGTAGAGTTTGAAATTAGTGAACTGGTTGAGTTTTCCACATCTTGTTTGCTAGCGATTTCATTTCTGTCATGATAGCAGCGAACTGAACCGGTGGCAGTCCAGAGAGGCAGGCTTTATGGCGGGCGAAGTCTTCCAACCGAAGTGGATCAGTTTTTGCTGGTCAACATCGCATTGAGCGGCCAAACATTAACCTGTTGCCAAATAATTTTATTATATACGGCTGTTTGAATTAATAGTCGTATTTTGCATAAGAGATGGTCCCAGTACTCAAAGCTAGATTCCGACCACCGTACCGTAAGAAGAGTCTTCTTTCCGCAAAAATAACCCCTTCTTTACAAGTTTGCCATAGGCGGTGTAGCCGCAGAGCTTGCGAGTAAATTTACGAGCTCGGTACCCATTTACTAATTCTTGTTCTTGTGCATGATAGCAGTTGTGCAGCGTTTGAGAGAAAACATCCAGGTCAAGCACAGCCCCGATCCTTCGGGCATTCACAACATATCTCGAAGGCTAGAAAAGGGCCTTTTTCCGTAAATTTCGCCGGTCAATATTGCTCTGCCTACAACCCATCTACTCAGGCATTTCACTGCACCTTAAGTCCTTAAGAATTCTTAGCGCTTTTCGACCTGAATAGTTATCCTTCTATTTTATGCATCTTCTTTATCTTTTTTTTTTTTACTAAATCAGTTCGAGAATTTCAATAGCCTCTGCCTCTCAAAATGCTCAATCGATTGTTTTCCGAACATTGGGTGAAGAATGAGAGCGATCGTATGATGGCTGACTAAGCTGAAACAATTCTGATTCAGATGCAATAGTAGTGATGACTAAGATGCGTTGAAATTTCAACAACAAATACCAGTGTGTAATATATCACTGTTATCAAGCTCTCTATCATCATTCTTTCGCAGACACTTCTCAACCATGGAACCGAGTGAGGTGCGCCAATATCACTCCACATCCATCTACGTCGACGGAAATGGCTACGGTACAATCAGCTACCAGCCTTCACAGGTGGGGTCATCTAGTTGTTTTTCTTGCTCTCCACGTTTTCTTTCATATTTTCCACCAGTTTTTCATATTTCTTCATTCATTGGAGAAAATTCAGATGATTCATGCCGTTGTTATTGGGAAATAGTTGCTTCTTCTTATTTTCCTCTCCGTTTTCCTTCCTCCCTTCTTTGTTGAGTTTCTGGGAGATTTTCTTCTTAAAATATCACTTGGATGCTATTAGAAACCGACTGTCATTTAACCTGGATGTGAATGGTCAATGTACTCACTACTCACTGTATTCACTGTTGAGCTAACACGAGGTTTTCACTATAGCTTTTATTACTGGTTGTAGAACCTCAATGAAAAAAGTATATCATTTGGATACTTGGATATCTGTAATACGTAGGCTCACGTAAGGAATCCCTAGTAATACACTTTTAAGATAGTAGTGGAATAAGGGAAATCAGTGAAAGGAATATTTCAGGTATACGTTAGAAATTTTTGAAGTCCAGCTGTTCAGTTCTACTTTCAGATGTGATCTTTTGGTAAACACCGCTAAATTTAAACTTTTTACTTTTTTTTATCAGTTTACTGCTCAGTGTGGCGCAGTGGTTGGAGGCACCACTGCGACACACACGTGGAATCGATCCCCGCTCCCATGGCACACCAACCCTTCCCTCCCTCCGGGATCGGCAAATTGGTACCAGACTTGGCTGGGAGGATAGCAGGGCTTGTTCAATACATCAGTAGGTCACGGCGAGTCATTGTGAAGGCCAGATATGCATTCAAGCACCTCCAACGATACTTAATGAAGTCGAATGCATGGCGTATCCCTCAGGGATTGATCAACGGCGATAGCTTTATCCTTTTTAGCTTTTTAGTGCTCAGTTATCTTCTTTTCTACTCATAGTTATCATCTCGAAGCAATACAAAGGACGTCATGTTCCGTCTTTAATACTTTCATTGCCTGTGTTTACTTGTTCAAGTTACCTCTTGGCTTTGTACAATCTATTTTTGTAGAGGGCCTAAGTAGTACTTCCGTTTTGTAATAGTATATTCCTACGTACAAAGTAGACTTATGCATTGTGAGCAATTTCCATCAAATACGCCTTGCGCTGTTTATTTGTTCACTGTTATCGTTCTCTTTTTGAAAAACTACGATAGTCGTAGCGACTAAGTAAACGGTGCCATTCAGTCAAACTATGATTTTATGCTTTAATCCTTTGTGAAAACTATACGGTTGGTCTCACTCTTCAGAATAGGATGTGCAACAGGAAAAAATTGCTCTGAGGAAAAAGCACTTCACCAAAACGAAAGCTATGAAGGATTGAAGTACAAAGCTCTGACGTTGATCAATCCCTGAGGGATACACCATGAATTTGACTTCATCAAGCATCGTTAGAGATGATTGTATGCGTATCTGGCCTTTACAATGATTCGTGGTAGGATGCTAATGTATCGAAACAGTGTTGCTATCCTGTGGAAGGCTTTGTGAGCCTGTGATGCGTGTGAATTCTCTGTGTTCATGGCACCTCTAATCCATGAGCTACACGCAAATTAGCTTTAGCGAACTAAAATTTGTTAATAGTTTTATGATGGCTCATCAAAAAAATTTCATAAGAACACAGAGAAACGAATTTGTTGGTCACCTCATTTTAGTTTTTTGAATATTCATTAGGCCAGCACTATCCGGGTCAAAATACGTTGCAGTGTGGGGTGAGAATGAAAAGACCGATGCACACTTGGCTTATTGGCTGCTGAAATTTTCTTTCAGCAGAGTAGCAAAGGTAAGGTAAAAAAAAATGAAAAATGGCAATGTGTAATTTCATTGAAGATTATTATTAATGGGATGTCATATATATCCAGACACTCAAAAATTCAGGTTTTTTAGCTTGTGGTCTTCGAAGGCCATTTTGGTTGTTTTGCTAACGTTCCGTGAAAGATGTTGAATGATCTTTTGACGGCTGACTAAGCCTGACGAATCTGTTTCAGCCATGAATTCATTGTTGCTTGACACGTGAATGTTATATAACGGATGGTTTTTAGGCGGAAATTTCAACAGTAATTCAGTAAGAGTAGCCGTCAGTGTAGAGCCTTAATCTGCTTCAAATGAAGGTGCGTAAGGTGAATGGGAAATTTTTGGTATTCTTTTTCTTCGGCCAATTCATCGCGTAGACGATTTTCATCGACCTATAAAGAGTCATAAATGAATTTGCTTCAAGCTGAAGCCACTAATTATCTGTCTCCTAGGTGCTGTTTTCAATCAACAATATTCTTCTCGTTATGCGCACTACCCCGCTTCTCACTGTACCAAAGGGATCTGTGACGTTTCAAGAACGGGCTGAATACCATCTAGATCTTACAACGGCTGTACGCGACATTTTAAGTGTATTGCAAGCTTATGCCTGCGAAAATAACTTTTTTAAGATGGATACCGGCGATCATAGAGCAGCCGAAGATGGTGAGTTCGGCCTACCTCTGCCATTCATTCTTTCTATAAAGAATGACCAAGGCGAGATAGTACAGCGGACTGAACGGTTTTTTTTCGCTTCGCACGGCCAGTATGCCACTACTTCAACAAATATTCATTTTATATGTGGAATTTTTCTAATAAGTCATAAAGTGTTTCTGGGATTTGGAATGACATACAGCACCTTGGCTTTTTTTATTTTTCTGTTCAGTTTATCAAATTAACAGTGACAAATAATACAACCTCTATGATGCTGAGGCAGTTGCAAGACTTCGACTTTAGGCCACATCGAACCAGCTATTACTTTACAGAAGCTCAAGTGTTACCCACTGTACCACTGATGCTCTCGCTTTGCTTTTCTGTTAGCTTGGTTTTTTCGTCGTAACGGTGCCATCAGCAATCACCCGTCAATGATCTGTCGAAATCACAGTGTTAACTTTCAGTTTGCTGCCTATTATTATTTCCCACATCACGGCATGATGTGATTTACACCCACTATGATGCTGAGATTTCATATGCATTTCAAATCATACACTGCTTGGAAAAATAGTAATAGGCAGTAAGTAAAAATTAACATTGTGATTTCAACTACAGCCTTTGCTGGGTAACTGCGTTCAATGCCGATTTCCGATTTGTACTCTCCTGATCATTCCTGTTGATGGGTGATTGCTGATAGCTCCATTAGGTGGTAACAAATAATCTTTTTCCACAGGTCCCATAACATTTCCGTCCACCTTAAGATGACCTTTCTGTTGCTTCCCCGATACATTCGTTGAGTTAGAAATGGTTAGCGTTTCTTGTCGAGGCCGCGACCGCGTTCCGTCAACATTACATGTTTGCTCTGAATATGAAATTCAGCCTTGGTTGTCCTGGAAAACAACGCTTCACTAGCGATTTCCGCTCTGATTTTATTTTATGTGTTGCTTTAGGCTCATATCACAGTAAAAACCCATGGTTTGCTTTGTTACTATACGGTTTCTTTTTAATCGTTTGTGTTCTTTTGTTTATCGGTATACAAATATTTCTTACTCTACTTATTTATCTTAATACTTGGAATTCCGCCCTCCTCAAGGACCATGTGGGTCCTCCACACCCTCGAGTTAACTAATACGTTACTGGTTTAACAAGACGTTTTCCCTGAAGTTCAGAGCATTCCCATATACCCGCTACATGCAGTTATGCCGGTTTTTGTTTATTGTATGGAAGTTCTCCACCTTACCCACCCTTAGCCCCGGGTTCCATAAGGAACGGCCGCAATTCTTGCTATTCTTCTGTTCTTAGCTGGTTTAGCTGGAAATGGTGAACTTCTTTTCAATTTGTTAGACTTATCTCAGTTTTCCGATTATTACAACGTTTCTTCTTTCTGATATTTGGTAGTAATTACGAAGCAGTAGTCTTTCTATAGGCAACGTTGTTTTTACAACTTTATTCTTGCTATGTCTTCTTTGTGTCTTGTTCCTCTATTCCGTTCCCTTTGTAAAGACAAACTATCCTTTCGTGAGCAGCGCTAGAGTATCGTGCATGATTCGTTCAACTGTAAACACCGTTCATCCAAACGCAAACAACCTGCTGAAGAAGCGACACGCTTAGAACGTATTGCGATGTTAGCCGTTTCATCAGTTCACCACGAAGCCAACCACTGAACACCGTCACGTTCTTGGGGAATATGATTTCTTCGATGTAAACCTGTATTGGTCAGCTTACACAAGGAAGGTAAACCTGTGTGCCGATCTCTTGTCTCAATTTCCGATCGTGATCATCTTGTTGCCACATCTGCTAAAAAAGTAGTTGGTAGTCATTTAGATGCTAGATCTAACATACGTTGACTTTGAATTGTTTTTTTGAAATGACTTTTTGAAGCATAAGAGAATCTAATCGGCTAGAGACTGCCATCTGGTTGTCTTCTCTTTATCCTTCTCTCTTCCTGTCTCGCTTTTTCTCTCTTCTTCTTCTCTCCCTCTCTTTTCTTTCTCTGTCTCTGTTTTTTCTCATCACGCTTATTTAATTTCCTTCTTTCATATCGTTTCGTATACAATGTGATAATAGATAGTAGTACTCACTAGGTTTAGTCTTTATGCTCTGCTACCCATCCACATCCATTAGTAGTTTTATTCTCATTATGCGCACCCATGAGTTGAGTGTACGCAAGATTGATTCTGTCTTTAAGCTTTAAAGTCGTATCTACTTAAATAGAATTCTATGAGGCGTCGATCATTTATGTCGATAAATGAAAGGCTTCAGAGAAGTCGTTCATGCAAAGCAAAGATGTCCTTGTGGTTCGGCAGGAGCAATAACATTGTATATAACCGTTAACAATTTCGAACTAATGATGTTATCTGAAAGTACGTGCATTCATCATTCGATTTACGAGCATTCTTTATAAATCCGCGACCGGCACCCGATAGTGGAACGATAGGAGGGTTTAGAATGTCGAGTGAAATCCCACAGTAGACGGAAGTTAAGATGAGAGGGGTGATATTGTTGTACAAGCTCAAACATTTTTGTGTAAATTTGCTCACATGCCGGCAATGAGCTAGTTTGTTTACACTGGGTTAATAAGAAATTACGGAGTTCATTTATATCGAATTATACCTTGGTTAGTCTCACTTACTCTACTCAAACCATTTACTGTAAATAATATGAATAGTGAAATGAAGATGACGTCACGCTTTCTTTCAAGTATTAGACACTAACGTCATCATCTGTTTTTTATGTAGCCATGCACATTAAGCGAAACCCGAAAAAAGGTCGGAAAGGAAAAAACCTATTGAAAATCGATCTAAAAAGAGAGTGTTTCATTCATTCCTTCTCTCTGCTTTCTTTCATCCGGCCTGTCTTTCACATATCGTCGCTGGCGATTTGCTAAGCCCCCGCCCATCCTTGACCTAGCGATTGCCTTTTAGGAACTTTATTCTGTAATATATTTTTTTCGGTTTGCAAATATTGTCATTTCCTGCCAAGGATCTTCGCTGAAGTCGACCGTAAATGAATGATGACGATTAAAATCGGCACAACTGGATGAACGAAGCCCACAATTCTTCAGACTAGGCGAAGTGGCGATGGTAGCCATGTATATAGTAAATACTGACAACCTTTACCAAGCAACTGCGTTCAATTCGGGCTCATTTTGAAGGGTCAGAATCCAGCTACATCGTCTATTTCTCTTATTGCTGTTCCGTTTTGAATGAACAACAATACTCGATCGCTCTCTTAGCTCATTTTTTGGCGTTTCTTTTCAGCGAGCAAGTTTTTTCTTTTTATGTTCAGTGTCGGATTTGTTCATATTTATGGCTAAGGTCAGCTCGTAATGACTAGAGGTTCCCCGTTCTCAAGGTCACCTTTCTTACTTAACGACGTATTAAATGAGTTCTATTGTCTGAGAAAGGCCCTATATAGCAAGTCCCTATATAGTGAGCGATATCGATTTGTTTTCTGTCAACTTATTTCCTTTGTACATTTTCAATTCCTTATTCATTTCCCTCCTCATAGTTTTTGTTTTTTAGGAAATCCTTAACAGAATAAACTAGCAGAGTTAAATTCTGTATTTCATTAGATAATTATGCGGTTTGCCAGCATGTCATTGTGATACAATCGCTTCATCCATTCTATTAGGTTGAACTTTGTAATGAGATTAGAAGATTCATGGAATTCAATGAATACAGTAATCAATTGGATTATCAAAAATGTATTAGTGTTTTCATTCAGTCTCATTGCACTGGAGAGTACATCTACCGTCAATTTATCTTATTTCTCACCTAATTATAATCAATTATAATTATGATCGGGAGTACAAAGGCAAACAAAGGCGGCAGTCTAGAAAAACTTGATTTTGACACTTTATTTCTGATATACACCTTTCCCTATCCTGCCTGCAGATTTTTCCTATGCAGATCCTTACTGTAATTGAAGCTCATCGACTGCAGTATTTCAACGTGGTTTCATCTGTTATGACAGAAATCGCAGTGCTATGGTTTTTAGCACACTATTAACTCTCTTGGAATTTAAAACTAGAGGACACCTGTAAGTAGAACTTCAAGTTAGATTGAGGGGAAAGCTTCTCGAGAAGTTACATTTTTCCCGTGTTTCTTTAAAATATTCTGATGTATAATATATCCTATAGAATAACACCAGCTGTGCTTATAGTTTATAGTCTACGAAGTTTTCCATTTTTCAGTTGAGCGGTTGTCTCCATCCACTTACGACTCATCGGAATTCACAGCATATTGCTGATACTTTACTGATACGACTTTTTACTCGTTTAATCACTTAGGTATACCTGAGTCCACAAACACAAATCCGACATATTTTTCTATAATATCTTAAGGCTGTGACGGTTGGAAGCCAGATTTGCCTGCTTTGGTGAAGTAGCCTTCTCCTTATTTAACGTTGCGAGGCACTTAAACTGCTTTTTGCGTAATAACATTGTGCTTTATGAATACTTGAACACTTGAATGACTCATTTTCAAAACTTTGATGCGTTCAGGCTTCTTAGATAGTCGCGTGGTTCTAGTGAGCACCAATTTTGATGCCAATTCCTAGCGCAGGTTTTCTTTGTTGCCTAGTCATTCCGAGAACGGTTCTTCAGATCCACTACTGCTTGCACATTCTGATAACGAATGAGCTGCAGTTGCGTATTAGAGTTGGATAGCCAGAAATATATTCGAATTGTAAAGGTGAAGTAACCAACAGTCGTTACTGTATGGAAGATATATAAATCCAGCCGCTGTGAATTATTTTGGTATTCTGAGTCCAGCAGTTTTGTTAGATCTCCATATACAGGCAAAGTATCAGAGGAATCCATTACTACGCAGTAAGTAGAAAATGGACTTGTTTAATAAAGTTCCAAGATAGAGGACAAAGAATTTCGGACAAAAACCGTACGAAACGATAATCTTTCGATAAGGATAGCTCTATGTGAATAGCCTTTAGGTAGTCAGGAGAGTTGAACCACTTCTCTGTATTTAATTGCATCTACGTTCATTCTTTTACTTATCTTTTTCATATTTAATTAGTCGTATTTGTATTTCACTATCATCAAACTGGAAACGGTGCCAAGAAGCCTACTTTTGATCGATAACAACGGAAAGGGACTTAGCAGGGAGTATACAGGAAGCCCGACAACGAGGTCAGATTCTCTACTTGTTAGTCGACTACGTTGAAGTGAGGACTACACTGAATCCGTTTGGATTTTCTTTCAGTGTAAAACAAATTGACCGGAAATATGAGAAGGCAACAATACGACAATACCGCAGTGTTTGAACAAATGACGATTAGCGGTAGTGGTGCTGTTCAGGCCGTCTCTGTTTCTGACATAGTTTCTTTTCAGAATCCTCATCTGTTTCTTTCTTCATGTAATGTTTTTTTCTCCTCTTCCAAATATTTGTCGAACAATAACGAACTGGTTGCAGTGGCAGTGAAGTTTTGTAGTAGTACTTATTTTCAGTAATGCCATGCCATACCAGTTCCGAAGAGGTGCGGCTCGCGTGCACTAGTTGTCGATTCACTGATGAGTGAATGGTGCGACGTCAATGCAGCTAACGTCATAGAAGGAAGCTAGTAACTGAATCTGATTCAATAGGAATCACTCTTCATAACGATTAAATATAATCGACGATTTGTCCATTCTTCTATGCTCACCAATCCAAGGCGGTTAGTAGGGTGCGATTCGTTTGAGTTCGACTCACGGGAAATCACCTTCTTTTCGGTGTCGGTACTAACAGTAAGGAAATCTCTAGTACCCTATGCTATGGCTTTCTTTAGTTATTCGTTCTTGGAAGAAATTGTTTTTTATGCGTTTTGATGGAAGTTTTATCCAGCTGTTTACTTGATCTCTTTGGAGACACCATTCCAATAGCCGTGCGTAATCACTAGTCGGCTCGAGATTGGACCATTGTCTATTCGAGGGCTTCCAGATGTCGTTGTGATCAATCTGCGCCGTCCTTTCTCCATTACAAATGTTGCACATGGATTTCTTTAAACAGTTGGCCCTTTGCCAAACATTGTTCATACAATACACAGCTGGAGACAAGTGGTCCCCACTCCCTATGTCAGCTACCATGGCAACAACGTTCGTGCCAATGCTAATAGTCGTTGGCAGCGGTCAGACCGTCATAATACTCTCCACTTTGCTTCGATATTGTTCGCTTTGATGAACATATTGATCGGTGTCAACAGATCGACAGCATGCTGGCTGTCCTTCCTAACTAGACGTCAACCTCATCGTCATGAGGTCGTCTCGGCATAGCTGCCTCAGCCTACACTTATTGTTTCTGCTGGTTTCCTACTCTTCGATCTGATTCTGTTTCTTTTGTGATTATGATTTCCTACTACTTTCATATCTTATCGATTAGTTGTTTATGGACCAGATTTTGAAGCTTAGACGAAACTTCGCTTGAGGACGGATATGATTGATTAGTCCTTTTGATTTCCATATTTCTTAGCATTCAACTGTCCAAGAGTGTATTTATGAATTAGTTTGAATTTCTACTTTCATGCTGAATCACCTCATCCATGTATTCTTCGTCAAGGTTACCATTTTCTGTAATCTCTTTTCCAGGAGATTTGTATTGACAGTATGTCGACATTCGTTATGGGACGCCGTCATCTCATCAAATATTCATAGTTCTCGAACTGAAATTGATATTCCTGATTATACATTATATTCGGAGAATTTTGTGGCACAACGAAAACACAACATGGGTCTCACCCTTCCATCCACCGTTCATTTCACTAGATTGTGATATTTTTTGTATATTTTTTCTATCATTTTTTTATCGTTTTCAAGTCCACATTTGCTTAAAAATTTTTACAGAGTATTTCGGAATGAGAGGAAACAGTGAAGATTCTATCCTAATTTGGTTGAAGTGTAAGATTTTTTCTTTCCTTTCTATCTTGACAGTTGTGATGTCTCAAAGTCCTGGTTTCTTGCTTGCCCTCCTAAGGTTTATTTCTCATCCATATTCTGGACGAAAAATATTTCTTTTCGCTGGGTAGTTTTATAAAACGTGGGAGTTCTTTTTTTGTTACAATGTTTAGATTGTACCAGTGACTATAAAAATATGTAATTAATTAGAACGTACATTTACATGTTCAACTCTTTTTGCCTTGATTTTCAAAAATCAAAGTGCTTTCCTCTCTCCACTTATGTTTCTACCCAGATTTCCTGGTCGTTGACGCCTCTATTCAAACGTATGCGTCATTTTTCAGTGTACTATTTGTCAGTTTTTATGACATTTATCTTCACATACTGTGTGAACCCCATCACTTCTTTCATTTGCATCGTTGACTCGCTTACGTAATCTTCAGAGGTCATCGGATTTGCGTGAGGGTTCGGTTGCCACTAGGGGAATTTGCCTTTTTCATGCGTAATCTTGAATATTAGCCGAGTTGGTTCGAGCTGAAATTCTGGCATATTTGTGCTTGGACTATTCCAGGTCTTCACAACAGGCACTCGCCTGCCTTTCTAGATTGGCGGGATCTTTTCCTAGGCAAGTCTCTCAGCATTTGTCGATCCCTTGTGTGTAGCAGGGTTCCTCTAACGTTTCGGATATGCACAGTTTTCTTCAGGGTGAAAAAGTGTGTTTTTCTAGTCTGAGAGACAAATTACGGTATTGAATGGGACTTGATTGTGCTTCTTGTCAATCAATTTTTCCCTAAACGATCTGTTTCAGAAATGGCATTCGTCTAACCAGTCTGTAGGAAACGGTGGAGCCCATTTCATCCATTAGAGTATGGCTAGAACGCTACACATATCATATGAACTTGTTATAATCGAAGTCGTTATCTAAAGGTGTCATAATGGTCATCGTAAAAGCAAACTGTCGACCTGAATGTCGACGAGGTGCAACAACTTTTTTTACGAATGAAATCACTGGACATTAACACTTTTAAGGCCAAGGAAGTTACGAAGAAAGGACTGCTCGAGCCATTTCTGTTCTTAACGTGACATGATCCCACCTATTTTCGCTGATGAGAGCTATTTCTGGTGACAGTAAGCGGTGTATTCTTTTCCCGAATTCGATTTCTTTTCCCAAGTCATTTACTTTGTTTTTAATATACAAAGGTAAGTGCAGCTTTGGAGTTTCTCCCTGGTTTGATTACGGAATTTTGATCTTTATTAGATACCATTTCGCTAAATATCCTTGAACTGACATTGAAATCTTAGGTTCTTCCTCTAATTGCAGTTTTTTCTTCTATAATTTCTCACACGGAGTCACTTGGATGCTAGTGGGCCTTGATGATTGTCATCGTTCGTTTTCCAGATCTATCATTTCTTAAAGTGTTGATTTTCTTCCTCGAGATTTACGCTACTAATCGATACCGATTCAATATTGACCGAAGATTTATCCTATCCTTGTGTTTCCATTGTCATTGTCACCCACATCATCTATAGCGGCTGGTTGTGGTATGATCGTGCATTTCTGACGTTGAGGTTCATGAAAAGGATTGAACTTAGATGTTTAAGACAATTTTCTGTAGTAGACTTTGACGTACTAATCTTGGAAATTTCATGTGATTTATATACTGCTTTTTCGAGAATGACTTTCTACGTCCTCCAGAAGTTTCTTTAACAACGTCGGAATATCAGAATAGAGGTTTATTTAGGAAAATGACGTCAAGGGATGTTGAAATTACGTAGAGGAAGATTTTAGAACAAATGGTGCTTTTGTAGGAACTTTTACGAAAATCGTCCTTATAAGATATCCCGATGTGAAGAATACATCCATTAAAGTCTATTTGTGTGAAAGCTGTACAGAGATCTTGGGATTTTCCTTTCATTCATCGGTTTCGGTTCGTCTATCAGTTCCTAGGCGAGGCGTTTTTTTCACTTAGTAATTTAAAAAATCGGCAAGAATTAGAGTAATGCTGTTGTCAGTGTACAGCTAATATATCTCGGTTGTTGGTTTTTGCTGCTAAGAACTTTCACTGGTTGCCGATCGACGAAAATGGTCACCTATGAGCCGGTTTCGTATTGATGTTGGTGTGCTTGTAGCGCTTAGAGTATTGGTCTTCGTCACAATCCGAATCATTTACAGCCTTTGCAGTCGACGTAGTAATAATATGTTCTTAGCCAACGTCCTAGAGGATCTAGATGTGATGGTTTCACGTCTTCTTAAGCTCACATCGTCCTTGATCAATATCTGTTATCCTTTTCATTCTTTTCTGTTGAAAAAAGCGTAATGAAATGGGGTAGGTAGCGGCTAGGATCTTGGAAGTTTTTATTAGCAGTATATTATAGTAATGATAACTCGTGCTTACAAAGGTGATTTATTTAATGAACTTTGTAGCGATTTGGAGACTTTTGAAAATCCTTGTACTCCGAGTCATGTTACACATCATTCAATAGTTCGTCGTGCTTCCATCGTATGAAAAACGTGACGGATGTTTTCGTATTTTCTCCTGATTTTCCTTTAGTAGAGCAATAAATGGGTGTTGAGTGGTGGATGATTTAAAGGGTTTTGTTAGATCACCGTAACAAACATCTGTTGTGAGAGCATTCTCGGATGACCCATGTACATTTGATGGTGGTGGTTGTCGTGCGACTGAACAGACATTGCCTTTGTATGGACACACACACACATCCAGCTGATTGGCACCTTACACGTCAATGTCAGAAGCGTTTTCAAAATTTCTGGACCGGTTTTCCGACGAACTGCCCACTTGGCTGACTTAAATTGAATGGCTGGATACTGGTCGTCTGATGGTTTCCTGACAACTTTTCCTTCCTCATTAACACTTGTTTATTCCCTCTATGGCTATCATGCTTGTAGAAAAGTATGATAGAAGAAGCACTGTAAACTGTTCAACACTAACCTGGTAGCTGTAAATGACTGGTCTAAATTCTATAAATATCCGTACTGAGATCTCCCTCACTTTCGTCCAACATCAAATGAAATCCCATTCTTTTAGTTAGGTAGACTGAGAAAGGAAAGGGCAAAGTGATAGTGACCTCTTCCAGGTAAAACTCTTACAGTAATAGTCTCGTCGTTAACGAACAGCGTAAAATAATTGATGTTTTTTACTAAAAATGTTTTTAAAGTACTCGCTTTTACCAACGGTGTTTTACATAAGAAGAACTGATTTTACAACGGTTTCAAAGACTATACGTTTATTTATTTTTTCAAGTGAAATGTACTGCACTCACCGTCACAGCCATTCGCCGTTCCTTTCGGACCGACTCATGAATTGAGGTTGTGTCTAAAGATACTGTTGTTTTTTTCTCATTTCTTTTTGAGAGTGTACTTATTGGATGATATTCTTAACTCTTACGTGATGACAAGAGTCCTATAGGAGTCATACAATACCAAAACAATGGTTACTTTCAACATTAGCTCAACATATCTCGGCTAATAGTGAATTTCATTCATTGCAATAAGACTATTAGAATGTACAAATCTTTGCGTACTGGGTGAAAGCTCTTTTGCCTCACCAGGTTAAAATTCCTATTTTCTGTAGCCGACGACTCAAACCCGTTCCACTTTCTTGTTTCAAGACTCATATTTCGAACTTAGAAGCAAATGAACAAGCAGGATTTCGTCCAACGAAACACGATAGTTCTCCTCAATCAATCATTTATGCTTGCAGCTGGCGTTCTTGCGTTGGAAATGCTTAAAACGTCTAGATTTTATGTTCAGCTTTTTCCAAAATCCTGCTTCTAAACACATCTAACTTTAAAGGACAGTGCATTAGAATTATATATGCGATTAGCGCTATAAAAAGTCTCTTTTATAGATCTGTAAAGTCCCGAACTCTTCAAATGCTTTATTGATCAAGAAATCATGGTCAATTCTCGAAAAATCAACTGCTTCGCGAAAGCGCTAACGAATTTGATGTTTAACGATTCTTCAGGCTCTTCAATGACTTCTCTACCCTTTCGCAATATTCTGTCACTGCACTCTTCATGTTTCGATATTTTCACTAGCTTGTCCAGTGATCATGGCAACCACCTAGAATGGAAACACCACACTAAACGTTTTTCATATGACGCCTTTAAGGTGTAACTCGTCCGTGTTCTTCCAGTATCGCTAATCTACGCGATTTTTTTCATAATTTTCTAATAATCCCAACCGATTGACGATCATATAGATTCAGTTTCCATCGACAGCTAACCAGCATAGTTACGAGTATTCTTTCATTAGTAGACTAACACAAGTTTGATAAAAAAAGTTTCTTTGGCTAATGTTTCGACGCCTTTGTCTTCTTCAGAACCGGTCCACATTGTTAGCTTATCAGTGAAAGAACACATATTGATTAATCATCCAGAGATTGTGTCGTTTTCTTGTTCAGCAATCGCGAGGTTGTTATACAGCAGCATACATTTACTTTCATACAAAAGCACACAATACAACAGTAGCTGATGTTTCGGCAGTATCGCCTTCTTCAGAGTCTGGAAGGGTATACTCGTATGCAATTTACAAGGCCAAACGGTTCAATAATACACGACGAAAGACAAAAAACTATAGCAATTGTATGATCGACAGCTTCTCAAAAACCCACTTCTTTTTACGCGACTTCCACTGAGGAAGATTAGAACAGCTGATTATAGTCACACATGGTTGATGAATGCACCACCCCACATCAAAAACTGATGCAAAGATACGGGTCGCGTGTGACCCCTGGGCACTCCTGCCTGGTTTTTATTGTAGAGCTCTTGGCATTTATCCAAAAAGCCACAGGAAATTTGCGTTGGTGTTTTAGTCTCCTGTGCAAGGATATTGACTTTTACTTAAAAATCGTCTCCGCTATGCTTTTGTATCCTATGCGTGCCTAGTGGGGTGCTTCGTCTTAGTTTTCGTTTGCCATCTAGGCGTTCTTTTATACGGATACACAAAGGTCTGCCCGTTCTGCCAATATATTCATCTTTGCAATTCTTGCAAGAGATCAGGTATATCGTACTTGAACTCACGCATTCACTGAGCCGTCTGTCCTGGAAGGGTAAAATTGTCATCCAATCCACTCAGCCGAACATTTTTATAACCTTAGCAGATAAAACTTGGCACACAGATTTGGTGCAGTCATCAACCATATGCAACTATAATCAGCTGCTCTAATCGTCCTCAGTGGAAGTCACGTTGAAGCGGTGGGTTTTTCGAGATGCTGTGGATCATGTAATTGCCATAGAGTTTTTCGTCTTTCTGAATGTGTTATTGAAGGGTGGCCTCGTAAATTGCATATCATTATACCCTCTGAAGAAGGCGATATTGTCGAAACGTCAGCTGCTGTTGTATTGTGTTTTTGTGTGGAAGTAAATGTATGCTGTATAACACCTTCGCGATTGCTGAGAAAGAAAACGACGCATTTGTAATCTAATGCCGAGGTTAATAGCAAGTCGATCCTGGGAGCCATACAGTGATTAAACTGAAATCGGTTTTTGAGATAGTTAGAAGTCTTAACTCTTTTATTTACTGCCTTTTTCTTCTTAATGCAGGGTATGTTTCGAATTATAACTCGTATGAAATGCTGAGATATCTGCAAAACTCCGGACCACAGGTGTATGCAGTGGGGAACGAACACGCGTTGTTGTCCTTACCGGGAGCAGCGCACTTCACCACTACACCATCCGGGTCCTCAAATATCTCAGCATTTCATAGTTAGAAGTATTCAAAGGCTTTTTCACATCATGTTTACAATGCGTCTAACATGAAATAACTTTCCAAAACCAAGTAGTTGATGGTCCTACCTTCAGAATTCTTTGTGGTGAGTGCAAGAATCTGGTATGTAACAACCGAAATCCTATTTTTACTAGCAAGTTTGTTATCTCCACATCATTGTGATCACAGAACGTCATTTTTATGAGCACTTTGTTTATTGCTGTTATTAAAAAACACAGTTTTCAAAAATATGAGTTGTAAGTTTCAGATTTATGATAGCGTTCAGTCTTATAGCTGGATGACACTAGATGTTACGGGCGAAATATAATTTTCTAGTATTATTTAAATCTTTCTAGTTTCTACCTAACTTTCCCTTACTATAACTGACCCAAAATTTCTGGTTAAGAGGAAAAATTGGATCCATTTCAAAAGTCTTTGTGTTTTTTTGGCTTGTACATGCCGACGTTTCGTGTCGGTCAGCGGTGACTAGCAAGCCGTCAATCCCCTGTAGTTGCTATGAGAGATCGGCGACGCCACTTAGGTTCAGTCATGCTTTCTTCATATCTTCGGCTTTGTCAGTGTCGGCTAAGAAGATCGGGTCAGGTTGATCGGTCAGGATGATACGACTAATGAGGGGTATCGAGTGTTGATCGTCATACATCGATTCGATTTTCTTCAATGTCGATGTCGATTTCTTGTTGATGACCTTTTAAAGAGAAGTGCGCTGAATTTTCGTGAAGAGATAAGAGCAACGCGAAAGCATTGGAAAATGTTATCAGTCACCAGTCATTCGATTTTCGTAATCGTTTCCGATCGTCCCGAATACTGAGTGCTAAGCAATGCTATTGCTCCGTCGTTAAGAGAACTCTCTCTTTACCAACACCTAATAATAGTCTCCAAGTATTTGTCAAGCAAATAGTTAAAAAGAACATTTATGAACCAGTAGAGCCATGTTTGAACATGGTTTTCTAGGCGAAATCTGCAAGTCGGTGAGACGTTGTTCCCTAGTTGTTTTCGGTCGTTGTCAACGTATACGCTTGTCGTTCGGTTTTTTTCCTTCGACACTTGTCTCCTATCTGTCGCAGCCTAGCAGCTGGTGATCGTCGTCCTTATTGTCTTAAATTCGTCTCGGTCACAATAACAGATTTGTTGATACATTTTCTATGACGAGTGATGTTTACTTGACGTGATCGCCGTTATACTGTGAAGTGCATCGAATGCTTTATTTCTTAATGAACTAAAATACCTAGGGCACGAAGTCGTTGAAATTGTTCTAGAAGGAAAGAAACGTTGTTTTTTTCCAATTTCTTCGCTGAAATAACCTTTGACAGGCTTTGGCACAGGGATTGGTAATACCCTGCGCTATAGTACCAAACTTATCAAAACTACCATCACTTCTAGCTCGGCAAACTCGAACTAGCTTTGTCTGGGAGGATAAAAAGAAGACAGTTATTTAACACATGAACGGATCTCTACCAAACGTCGTTTGGGCCAAATACGCGTCCAGTTTTCTCTACAGTAGGAGTAGTCAAATCTCTGCCACATCCCTTAGAGATCTATCAACACTGAATTTTCGTTTTATCGTATCTTTTTATCCTTTCGCTAAGTCTGCCAGGAATTGCATCAGTTTTCTTCCTAGAATCTGACTATTTTAGACGATCTTGCAAGAATGACTTTTGCAAAACTTGTCATTGATTTCTGTTCTAGACAGTTCCATTCTGTGCTTCAAATTGCCATCACTTTTTCTTTAACAATAAACAAAAAATCGAAGGAAAAAAGTACGCGCTACACTCAACTCAAGGCAATCGTACAGGTCGCTGAGTGCGTTGTAAGACAATTTGAGAGTTTCTTGAACAGGTTCACCTCATCGCCAAAGCAATCAACCAACGACGTGTCCTAACCTTCTCTGGCTGACCTGCCAATTACCAACAACAAAAAATTGTCGTTGTTTGACTCGAAACCACCGGGTTTCATGATTTGAGTTCACAACTAGGTCAAGTTGAGGTAAAAATAACCATGCAGCCGATAAGACCACTTATTAATGAAGTGTTTAGGCAGAAAGAAGCCCAGAATTGGATGAAGTTTGTCAGCTTCGAAGGAAATGATGTTGCCAATCAGCACGCAATCACTTTGTAGTTCTAATAGGGAGTTAATGAATTTTTAAAGAAAATTCTTTCATTTTCTTTACAAAGTCATCCTATCGGCTCTCCATTTCAAATATTGCCCAGAAGATATCCAATGTATATTGTTGGCATTTCTCTGCACCCTGTCTTTCTTCTTCTAAATGGATTTAAGTCTTTTTCGACTTTGCATTTGCATTCGCTTCACTCTCTTTTAAATGTTAGTTCTTGCTTCTCTTCTTCTTTAGACATTCGAAGTCTTTGGCACCTTTGATAATGAATGAATACGGAGCGGTGGAATTTATTGCCATACCATCATTACTGTTTAGAACCCGAAAGTATGAATTTCTTTCATTTCCATGGTTTGCGGTATTACAGGCAAATAACGTGATATCCAACACAGCATTCTTTAGATGTTCAAGTTGCCAATTACAGTATGACCTGAGTTGTTACGACAATACCTTTTTTTTCTTCCTCATTAAATTAAAGAATTGTATATGTGCGTTGTAGGTTTTTCGCTAAATTATTCTTTTACATGAGAAATCACCTTCGTATAGCTGGGGTGTAAACGTTTGGAAATGTGGCCCATTAGTCTTGCAACAACTTCTGAATACAGTAAAAGTTACTTATGGCAGAATCCAAGTTGAAAAGAATAGTCGAGGATGGAGTGAGTTTTTAGCACGAGTCGGTTGAGTAATTGACGGCAAGAGGTCGGGCACCCGTTGCGAGCATTACCGTTGTTCATAAAAGTTCGGAGGACTCTTGTTTTTCTCCATTTCTACTTTTTTGTGACTCTCCTAATTCCTCTCATTTTCTGTTCCGACTCTTCTCCACGCGTCTCAAATAAAGTGAATTCCGTACTGACGTCTGCTCTTTCTTACGAATGAAGTTCAAGTTGAGCCTTTGGTACGTTTTACTATTGACTCCCTTTACTTGTTATTCTATACCAAAGCAATTTCAGTGACGACATAGGTCGTACTTGTGGAAAAATTCCTCTGTGTGCTTATCCTTTGTGAATCGTCTAACTACATCAAATTTTGTCGGCTTGGTTTTTTCTCTAATGAAAATTTTATGGAAACATCAGGAAGCAGGATCGGTGAATTCCTTAGACATCCACTAATCCTTGAACTCAATTCAACATCATAATGATCATTTAGTGCATACCCGTGCTGTTTAATAATCTCCGTTGCCCTACTGATGCATTCGATAAGTCGTTTGATCCACTCATACAGGTTTGGTGCCAGTTATTGCTCTCCAAACGGTGAAAGATTTTCTAAGACTGGGAAGCAGAATCGAGCCAGCACTAGTACTTAAGTGTTCATGGTAGACATGTAGGTATTATCCAGTGAAAGAAATTTTTCTCATCAGTTTCCCTCTTCCTCTTTTCCATTCTTTCCGTATACATCATAACTTCCTGTTCCCTGTTCCGCTGGCGTTTTGTTGTGAGCCGTCGTCGTGCGATCTCCGGTCTTATTCATCGTTTGCTGGCTCCATTGTCGTTCCACCACCATCCTAATGACATTTTAGGTTTTAATTTATGCCAATAGTTATTGGCCTGTGCGTCACCTCCTATCTAAATTAGATCCATTGAACACAGCCACGCGACTGGAACAACTTCGTACCAGACTTCCTCAATTGAAACGATTTCAGCCGAATTGTTAACAAATGTTCTTGTAAACATATTTTTTCTCTAGTTCTTTTTGGCTATGACGATAAGTAAATTTCCAGTTCTGAATAGTTATTCTTTCCTGTTACTACCTGAAAAGGCGGTTTTAAGAAATTGTTGGAAGGTTTGAATTGTAGGATTATGATGAATTTCCTGATTTTAAGTGCTACAGAATTCTCACAATCACCTAGACATTGGCAAGGAATCACAAAGAAAGAACAAAGAAAAGGAGGAAGTAGAAATGAAACGACTAGAACCTTCTACAGATGCTTTCGGCAAATAAACCCCCGATATTACTGGACTTCATTCTTTAAAGGCTTCCAGTCCTGTCGCTCTTCGGTGTTTTTATTATTAAATAAAGATTATTTGCCAATCTCTTAACTTTTGTTCACCTATTCTTTTTTATGTTAGGGAACTATATTAAATACAACTGCAAGAATGGTGATGTGAGCAAAACTCATACCCTCTGTGCCATACCAAGTGTGTAACCTGCCGTGGAAGGAGAATGCTCAGAAAATGAAAATCTTAGCATTGTGATTCTGACCACAGCTTTGGCGTAACTGTGTTCAGCGCCGATTTGTACTCTTCCGATCATTCTCGTTGACGGTGAGATCGCTGATGGCATCGTTAGAGTAAAAAACTGGTTGAGAGAAAGAGAAAGCAAGGGTCGCTGTTGGTGTGGTGTATAGTGCGTGAGCCCCGGTAAGGGTAATCTCGGTAGTTTCGAAACCCATCAAACGTGGCAAATTTTACTCATATCTAGATTGCATCATATTTGTAGTTGTATTGCTTGCCAATGCTTTTAATTCTTCAAAGAGGTGTTCTCCTCATTTTAATGTTATCTTTTCATTTAATAGCACCTTCGAAGGGCTGCGCATCCTTTTGCTAGTGTGGTTTTCGAAGTTCTTGATGTATGGTACGGTTAATAGTCAATTTTAAAAGATTCTTTGTTTTTTTTGACACTCGTATGTTTGTCCTAAATGGTAAATGAACTGACGAAAAGTGCTGTGGGATGTTCGGTTTTTTTTCTACTTGGTTTTTTCCATTTTTGTTTTTGTCTCGAGCTTGTTTTAGTCGAAATCGTTTCGCCGATCGCTGGTATGAGACATATTGGTTTAGAATTCTGTCCTCACAATATGCTATGTCCATTGGTTAGAGGTGCCCTGCATTAAACACGTGCTCGAGAGTTCGACTTCCGTTTTGGTGAAAGTTGTCCGCCATCTCTTGGCGAGACACGCGTTCTCTCACCTCTACGTCACTTTGGGATGTCGGTAGCGTACTTCATGCCTAAGGTATTGATAAACGCCGAGAACCTTGTCTTCTTTATCGTTTATAAGCCTTATAAGACTTCTAACTTTCAATTAAGTTAAGTCTGTATAGAAATACGACGGTAAGCATGATGTTCGACGAAAATATGTTCGCTGCTGGACAAGACTTGCTCGTCCTCCGCTAATCAGGTTCTTTTGGAAGGGATATGCGAACGTTTTTTTCGCTTTTCAATTTTTCAGCATTGACAAAAAGAGTAGGATATACATATCCTTTTATTGACAAGCTAACACGAAGTTGATAAAAAACTTTATTCGGCTAACATTTCCGAGCCTTTATGTACTTCGGAGCCGAATTGATCTGAGTTGATTGCCCACAGTTGTTCCTTTTCCCGACGTGGGTCTTCCGATCGCATCGAGTCGAATCCAGTAGAGCACCGCCTGATTGATGTAACCTCACTAACTCACTCGGCATCGCTCTTTGTCCGTTGATCCTCGTTTTTTTTTTCTCTCACAATCCATCCTGCATCAGTCATTATCACTATAAACTAGCTACCATCATCTCGAAATCCAACGATCCCTCCATCCATTCACGAGAAAACTCGTTTTCATTGAGATAAACACTTATTTATCTATTAGTTGTCTGGCTGTCACTCATTGTACAAGCTAAATTCTCCATTCACAATATAAATGGAGGAGGACCGGAATCCTACGAACTCAACAGCACTGATGAAAATTGTCCTTCAAAAAATTCTATGGAGAAGTTCACAACAGTTGCGGTATGTTGCAATTAAGGTGCGGAAATACACTGTTTTCAAACGCATACGAATTGTAATCAATGCGAGAAAAAGTCAGAGCATTGTCGCGATCGTTTTAATACCGACTTTATAGACTTTTTCATTCTGTTCGTTGGACTAGGTGAAGTAAAGGAGCCATTCAAGATGACAAATCGCTTTCTTACTCGATTAGAACAAACTGTCTTCTTTTGAGTACAAAGTAAAAACAGTGGAATGGATCAAGTATGTGTTTTAGTTCCTGTTTGTTTAACATCTAGTTGAATTTTTCTGTTTATTGAGTTTGTTGTCACAAGTGTTCCTGGTTGTTGACGATCCAGAAGATGGCGTACGCGATTCTCCACACAGTGCTGGTTATTGCCATTCGGCGACAACGAAAAGGCTTGAAAGCGTGAAGAGAGTGAGAGATGAGATCAGGTTCTGCCGGTGAATGATTTGCTCCAGAACTAGTCTTACCGAGTGACATTTGTTCTCTTTTTTTGGAGAAAAAAAAGTGAAACGAAAAACATAAGCTGATCCGTTGAGTGGTTTTGTTTGTGTTGACATGAGAAAAAAGAGTTGTGCAATTCGCAGTTTCTTTCCTTCATTGATTTTTTTGATACTGAAGGGTTTTTATTATCGCCTAATTTTAGAATTTATTCACGTTTTCACAGAATTTTTGGTATCCATAGTGTTCCCTTATCTCGTTGTATTTCCTCAGAAACTCTTCCTAGGCGTAGCTGCTTTTTGAAGTGTTTTCATAGAGGAAAAATTACCTTTTGGTTACCGTAGCCATAGTCAACTGTAGAAGAAAAAGGAACATAGAAATGCTTGATGTATTCGTACTACCATCTTTGGTCATCTTACCCTTTTTTATTCCTCATTTTATTTTATTTTATAGTAATTCATTCTTCAAAGGGCGCGTGTGGCTCAATGGTCAGAGGCGCCCTGCAACACACACGTGGGATCGTTCTCCGTGCCAATGGCCCAGCAAGCGTTCCATCCTTCCGGGGTCGGCGAATTAGTACCAAACTTGTCTGGGAGGATAGTAGCGCTGGCTCAATTTATCGGTAGGTCACTGCGAGCCACTGTAAAGGCCAGATATGAATTCAGTCACCTCCAAGCGATGCTTAATGCGGTCGAATTCATGGCGGATCCTCCAGAGGTTGATCAACGCTGAGAGCTTTATCCTTTGTCCTTTTTATAATTCATTCTTCATCTTCCATGGTAAGTCGTTGTAAAGGATGTTGCAAGTACAATAATAATACAAGTGAAGTAGTTCAACAGTACACATAATTTCTAATTCTACTGTACTACAATAGGAGGAAATCATCTCATGGATAATATTTGAGGGCATTAATGCTGAAGTGAATTATTCTTCATTTTTAGCAGAGTATATAACTAAGATGTCGGCTATTTTTGGAATCAATTATTTGGCTTTCAATAGCCGTAGATATTCTTTAACGGCTTCTCCCTTACATAGTTCACTAAGCGGTCGGTTTCTATGACAATCCATTCTTTTCCAGAATTTATTTGTTGACTCTCAGTAGACGTAGATTTTCTTCAAACACTTTTCTCTTCTGAATTTCATCCATCGTTCATCGCTTAACGGCTGGTTTCTATGGCGATCCGATGACGTCCACTTTTCTTCATTCATTTTTCTCGTTGTTCGCTTAGATAGCCGTCCATCCAACGAGCCACCTGTGACATCTGGTCGCTATATTTTGGATGCTTTCAAATCTAAACTGTATCGTCTCTCTTAGGGGGTGGGTAACTCAATGTTACTCGTGCCCTCCATCACCAGCACTTGTTTGTGCGATCTCACTCGGGGTTCCTCAAACCTCTCATCGCTCTGGCATCGAGGACGTTATACTAGACTTTTCTGGGAACAGTTCGATGCCTGAAATCCAAGCGGGAACGCCATAGCACGGCTGTCCCAGGACTGCAGGAAGAGTTTGCTCCACCAGCCAGCATTCAACGACATTCATGAAAAGACGACAATTCTCAAACAGCAGCTGAAAGAACAGGCGAAAACTTCGGCGAACATTTTGAATGATAGATACGAAGAAACCAATCGAATACTAGAAGTGCTGGTATCCACACAGTGGATGTGACGACCGGTCGTGTAAAATCAAATAATAAATAAAACAATTTTATGTCATACATCGATAACCGTTAGGCGTTCGTTAGCTCACCTCTATAGGCAATATGGAATAAAAATTTTTTTGAAGTTGTAAGTAGTTCGTTCAACTTGGTAGGATTTTAAAGGAGCTCAGATTGGCAACTGTTCGGCATGTATTTTCCTTTTTTTCTCTCGTTCTTGTTCCTCTTATTCTTTTTCTCCCACCATCCATCGCCACACTGTTAAATCATATTTTTCTATTTCTTATTTTTATTCTTAAGCATTTCACCACCAAGTTATGTTTTTAGGTAAACTTGAGAAAATAACCAGGTGCTAACAAGACAATAAGCAATGCTTCCCACGCCATATTGAATACATTTCATCGTTGTTTTCCTAAAGTAATCAAGTCGGCATATTTTTTATCTTGTCCACTCTAATACTGTAAATGTTTCAGAACATCGTCAAATCATTGGCTATGGCGCCTTCAGGAGGTTCGAGAAAACGGACAGACATGATTTTCGAAGCGCTATCGAGGGGATTCAAGTGAGTAGTTCTTTGTTCTTGCATTGAAAGACAACTCTTCTACAACTCCTTGATTTTCTTCCAGATCGTTCATTATGCACTATTCCAATGAAGTACAGCGATTACGTGATGAGCTAAAAGCGGCTGATTCAACAATGATAAAAGGCATCAACGATGTGCGTTTCATTTTTTCTCTTTATTATTCTGAATATACTTCGCTTCAAGATCATGATCTAGATGCGTATTGATTCACTCAAGAGTGCAGTCGATAACTACCTAGAACATATGACTTCTCGCTAGTCTTGAACATGTTGACGCTATTGCTGGCAGTTATGTCTTCTTGCAATAGTGTTAATAGTCTTGTTACGTTATCTGAACATTTTAATGTTCCATCTTCATAGGAAATCATTTCGGTTCCACCATAATTCTCTTTTACTCTTAATTTGCTAATTGAACAATATTTTCTCTTCCTTAAGTGGCGATATAGTCGTGCTAAGGCTTTCCCAAGTCGTCAAAACAAGCGGTGGTCACCTTTCCTAATGGATCGGAGGGTGATTTACCACTTTGCGACTGGGTTACTTGCAGGGCGTCGGTTAGTCACGTAATTGGTTTACTCTTTACTCTTGGCTGGGGAGGCTCATTTAGAGCTTGAACCTCGTTGTATATCACAGTTCTCTAGAACTTCCACACAAGTCATGACGAAGAATTAAGTCATTAGATGGAGTAGTATTGCAGCCAGTATCCAATCCATGCTATTCATTGGTTCATGAGCAATGTGACTGATGCGTATTGGTCGAATCGCATAGATGCGTAGTATTATTGTGTTTAAGAAACAAAAGCGCTTATCTCTGTTTCGTAATCTTTCCTTCACACCGATTCGCTTTTGCTCCATGTGTACGTATTGAATTAGTTCCTTCTTGTTTTCCAGTTAGTGCTTTAGTGGACATTAAATAAAGTAAACAAATCATCGAAATGAGCTTGTTGTGGACTATCCAATAGGTTTTTTTTCTTCTTTCAAGCTTTATCTGAGCCAAAATGGAACACTATTGGCCTACTTCTTGCTAATTCATAGAATACTTTGGAACATTTGTGGCTATAGATGTTATAGCGTATAGCTTTGCTTGATAAAACTTTGTTATGTTGTGAAATACAAGATGCAAATGGTCTGGGTCAGCGGTGACCCGGATGCGTTTGTCTGCTTGGGACAAACGAACAACCGAAGTGGGTGGTGTGTAGTACGTGTTCGTCAACTTGGACAATACACTTCGGCTAGTGCTGGTTATACGGATACTGTCCGCGTCGGACAATACAACCGACGGCAAAGTTTTTCGTTTTTCCTATGCTTTTACAGCATCCATTATGGGGTTCACAGTTTCACTGATGCTTAATCTTTGGTTTTGGTTTCCTTGTATACAATGTTTTCTTCTGATCCTGTGATCTTCCTTTTCAGCTACTCGATAATTAACTACTAATAACCTCTACCTAATAATGCTTTAAATGTCTCGAGGAAGCTAGATCTTATCCCATCATGTATTACTTATCTTTTTTTCAAGAAGTGGTGTTACGCGATTTAATTTTCTTTCTCTTAAAGTATTCTCTTCTCAATTAACCTGTGCTTAAATCGAATGTTGTGTATCATTCGACAGATATTTCTTTTCTCTGAAAGGTATTTTTCCCCTGGCTTTTTTTTTTTAAGATCTGGGTTAAAACCACAAGTAAAGGATTGAAGACTATGGAGTGCTGTATAAAGAAAAGGGCCTTTATAGACTGCCTCTGACTTTTTCATTCTACTGTATCATGGGGCGCGGGTAGTGAAGTGCTAGAGATGTTGTTCAGTAATACACTCACGGCCCCTTTGTTTGACCATGCCTCAAGCCAACGAAGCCTCTCATCCCTCAAAGGTCGGAAATTTGGTACCAGATCCTTCCAAAAACATCTCTTTTGATTCACAAAGGTCGGTCACTGATTGATGTGAAAATCTGGGAAGTAGCACAGCTACCTGACAATTCTGCGGAGAATCTACTCCACCGGAATTGAAGGACATGATATGAAGGGTAGCAAATCTTCAAGCTGCAGCCGAGTCGATACGCAACCCGTAGACCTTCGTGGATGATAAATGCGAGAAACAAACCAAATGAAAGAACTTCTGGGATCCAGACAACATGTGATGCCTGGTTATGTAAAAAAATATATCTTCTTGGTTGAACACTCTTGAAGTGCCCACACATGTCCGATTAGTAACGGTTGGAGTTGTTTCGGAATCCTGGATGAGTGATTATTCAGTGATAATTACGTAATTATTAGAAAGAGAAACACAATTTAAACAATTGCAAAAGTTTTCTAGAGGTCATAAGAACTAGAAATTCCAACCAGGATGTCTAGTAACTGGGATCTGTAGAACTGTGAGAAGTTGTTACGGCTCGAAATCAACTGTTCTACATAATAGGTGAATATAGAAGTGAAGCGGTAAGAAAAGGTGGACAATACTTGCTTTGGTACGCTGTTGGTAAGATACAATGAAAATTTTTGTATGAAGCTAGAGGAACGAAAGCAACAAATAACCACAATTGCACAGGGACGTAGCGGTTTTATATGTCATCTAAAATGGGCGGATCAACTGCTTCCACATGAAATCACTCGTCGATGGAGACCAATCGTCGGCCTTTGTGGATAGTAGGGTTGTTTGCTGCTGTACGACTAGGATTCTCTTAGGACGGTAACAACTCATGCAATTAAACGATTCGACCGATCAACGAAGATATGACGAGAAAAAACAGTAATTAAATGTTATTAACGTAGCCATAGTTTAGACTTGCGCTTACTGTAGGACAGAATCTCTTTTATACGATTCTTGTGTCCACAACGACGCCATGCTTCTTTATATAAAAACTACCAGGAAGAATTTCGTTTTAAGAATCTCAAAGCAAGTCAATTTCGCTCTTAGTAGTTGCACTTACTGATGATAATTGCTGAATTGCAACAGTACTGCTCACAGTCTTCTGGAAGATTATGTCCTGCCTAGTAACGGACTGTCGTCATTTTTGTTAATCAACGTGGCTTAAGTGCTTTTGTTTTGAGCGCTTCTTATTTAGCATTGTTCCCAAAGTCTGGCGCTTTTTAGAAGGTCTTTTAAATCTCAAAGTAGAGTGACTGGATCCAACTTATATTTAGCATAACTACCTTATAATTTCTCCTAAAAAGTGCTTGTTGATTTTAAAGCAGATCCATGATCCTTTTTCTACCAACGACAAACATTTATCATATGAACAATTCACACTAGTAACATAGCTGAGAGATAAAATACGTTAAAAACGAGTGATGATTGTGAATGAGCTCAAAAAGTAAGGTGTACAATCGAGACCTAGACGACGAGACGAAAAGACGAAAGCTAGACGCTAGACGAAAAGCAAAACATCTCTGGAACAGAGCCGCTTCGATTTTCAGTCCTCGCTATAGTTCTTCACACACTCTTTTTCTCGACTTTTCATTTTTGGAACGTCAGTTGATCGATTTTAACCTGATTTCGGCTGTCGAATATCTTTAAGGTGTATTATGTTTAGGAACTTTTTCGAGCCGAGGAAACTCTGCAACTATATGAGTCGCATAATCAACGGTTGGCGAAACTCTATGAGAAGTATTGTAACAGCGCTTACACTAATATGAAAGGTGAGGCGATTTTTGTGTCGTTTAATAAATCTTCTAGCTGAGAAGATTTTTTGGACACGGTAATCACAAACGTTTTGCACTCCATGAAGTTTTTGTTGCATCCGTTTTTAGGTTTTTTGCTTTGAAGGTAACATCACCAACTCCTTGGCCAAATCTATTTATAGTTTTCTTATCTTCTGTGAAACTGATCCATTTGTCGTTTGATTGGTTCTCATTTCTTTCTTTATTCGGTTTTGACAGTGTCAGAGAGAAACTTCTACATTGTACCACTATGAAATGGTTTGGTCATAATAGCGGCTATCTTTTGAAGCTGACATTAATTGCCTCGTTGAGATGAAGATTAGAGCTCGAATGATTCGTTGACATGCTAAAGAAAACACACCGAATTAAATCTTCCTTTTACCATTCTTACCAGAATGCTTGTATGACCTTCACGAATCGTCCCCTTCTTAGCAAAATCTTCCCTACACTACTGAAACCGTACTGCGGAGTTTATAGGAAGTCATCATCACCGTAGTGGCAGACTCTCTTTAATCGCAAGGAAATTTGCTGGCTTTCAGTAATAAATTTTATAAGGAAAAATTAATTCATATCATTAGTTGGCCCTTGAGTACTGAAACTTCTTAGTTTAGACGACTCTAGCTGAAGGATGACTGCCTTATTTGTTGTTTATTTTAGCAAATACCGAATATTTAGACCCTTCCGAGCATTGCAGCCTTTCGTTTTCGTTTGGCTAGCCGGTATTAATGTACTTTTAATAGCTGGTTTTTCGTCCAAGCTTTCCTTTAGAATATTTCTTCGTTTGATTGTTCAGCTTTCGGTTTCTATCTTATATTTGGGTCGTTTTTGAATAAAAATCCGTCGATAATCGACTTACCGGTATTATACGTTCACTGATGCAATGCGATTCTAACAAACGACCTTCCAGTTTTGAATTTCCTCAAGGCTGACTAATTGGTCAACGAACCACTCACCACCATACCTGTTTCTGAGAACATCTCGTTAGAACTCTTAATGCTGTCATTTTGCCATTTTTGATGAAGAAAATGTTCATTGCAATTTTCTTACAAGCCTTGTTCCATGTTTGGCAAGAGGTCCGCCAGAGATAAGAGATGTTCTCGATAATCATATGCTATCTTAAGAGGACGAATTTTGGGATTTTTTCAAATCGGGATACAGTGGCGGTAACATCACTTGAGGACGGTGGTGGTGGGATGGTGACCAAATTCTTCATGAAATAGATGAGATCTTTAGATGAGATATATCCACACCATGTAGATTTTTCACATAACTTCATGTTGCTTCATGCTATCGCTAAACGATCGAGTACTTTCTTTTCTATCCAAGTTCGAGGCTATTTGCATTGTGCGATCAATATCCATGTTTTGCATTATCGGCGGTTTTTTGTAGTTTTCTTATGTTTTTCTTTGAACAAAAAGCATGCACATTGATGTGAATACCTTTCTTCGATGGTTTAGGTTGATCTATTGTAATTTTCTAAATAATATTCGTGGACTTCCAAGGCCGGCTTTCTATTAACCTCGGCATTGATCACTAATTCACTGTTTTCCTTGTGAGCATGCACGACATTGTGAATGCTTCGAAGAGTTCGAAATCCACGAAGATATCAGATGCTGTAATAGTAAAATTGGGACCTCATGTGTTTTTATCAAGAAAACAAGGTATATTTAGGAACGTTATTTTACTTCATCGAAGTAGAGAGTTCCTGTTCTTCTTTCTGTCTGATTTCCGCATTCTGCCATTCATATCGGAATGGAACTACGACTAACAAACACTCATATACAGATGGCTCTGTTGACAATTCTCGAATATTCCCATATTTTTAGTCTTCTGGATATTTTAGTTTCTAGTGTACTTAACGATTCGGTGTTTTATAATTGAGTAGTGTTTATCATTAAGTAATACCAAGCTTTAAGGGGCGGGTAGAAGTGGTGTTAGTGCTGTTGATCATTACGGAGGTTCGACCCCTCACCGAGCTTGCCAAACCTCTGATCCCTCCGAAGTTAGGAAACTGGTACTAGACTTGTCCGCGAAAAGTTCACCGTCTGTAATCCATGTGGGGATGTTCTAACCAGGTCATCTTAGTACTCCAAGGAGAATCAAGTCGACCATCGCTCAAAGACATTCATGACCAAAGGAAAATTCTCGAACAACAGCCGAACTCACCTGCAAAAGACGACTTGTAGATGTGGGCACGAAGAATTGAATCGAATTCAGGAAGTGCTAGGATCCGCAGATTAGATGGGTCGTGTAAAATTAATCGAGATAACAAGGTTTATTGTCGTTGTTTTACTACTGAATTGGTATTGATATCTGAATTGAATCCATCAGTCGATGGCGGTTTTTTCATTCTCGCACATAGTCATCACCGTTTATTGTTCAGCTCATGTTGACACATTACTGCAGCGATAGGTTTTATGTATGCTGAATTTTGTTTCTTGTGTTATGAGTGTTATGGTGTTCTATTGTAGTTATAAGTAATATGGGTAATAATGAGCCCAAACGCGTCAGAATGGTGTTTAATAGTTAGCGATTCGGCCATCTCCAAGGAATCATTCTACTGGTTTATTTTTCATTATTCTGAACGTGTTGCTATGGGTGCGTAGAAATACCCTGTACAGCGGTGATGAGTGGTAATCTATTCTCTGGGACGGTGGTACTCTCTCGTGAATCATCGTTGTCATGAAGAAAACGTGATTGCAAGTGATGCTTCGTCTGCAATGCGTAAAACAAACGACTTCCAGTGTCGAAAACATGAGAATGTTCTTGACTAGCAGTCCCGAGTCCTCTAGAACGAAATCCTTTGCAGAATCACCAAAATTACCAAGTGAATAGGAATTTGCCTGGGACCTTACAGTTTCTTTGCTCGCTTGGCCACTCTGAAGAGCAGCGCAGTGATTAGTGGTGCCGTCGATCAGGAGGGAAAGGCGCTAGTTTGACCCTTCCGCCAACGTTCTTCCCTAGTCCATTCGGGAACGTTTTATCCCGGCTATCTCCAAGACTGCAAGGAGAGTTAACTTGACCAGCATTCTACAACATTCATAAAAATAAGTCGGAATAATTAAACACCATCTGAAACAACACGAGAAATATTTGAAAACCACTGAGAACGATGAATTCAAGGAAAGCGAATCGATTGGAAGCAGTTCTGGGATCTGCAGAGTAGATGTGATGACGGGTTATGTAAAATGTACAATCTAAAAAAATGTGTCATGCTAACCATTAACTGCTGAGATTGCTTATTATCACTACTATTTACGTTCTTCTTCATTTATTACTAATGTTTAAATTTCACGATTTCAGTCTATCGACGTCGTTAAGTTATAGTTCCTGAACTCATCAAACAAAGAAATGCGAGCAACATTCAAAATTAAGTAACGGTATTGTCGATTTCAAGGAAATTAATATAACCCCCTTGCATTGCTTGTGCATCAATGACAGGGACGGATAGCACAGTGGTAGTGATGTCCGTCATCACGAGCATGGTGCTAGTTCGATTCCGGTTCGGGCCAACCAAGCCTTTCATTCCGCCAGAGTTGGGAATTTGGTGCCGAACTTGTCTGGGGAAGGAACTGACTTCCGTTTTACATCTGGCACGAAATTCGTTTTTCTTGAGCTGTTCTTGTATCGAAACGCTGCAATTACCAGATCGTTAGTTTGACCTCGTTCAGTCGTACCGTCATCCATCTATCGTTAGTCTATGAGCCATAGCGGGTTTTCTTTTCAGGGCATTAATTTTGTCTATATATTTTCCAACTGAATTAGGACTATTGAGTTATTCGGATTTCTTTCTTCATGATCATTTCAGGACAGGTTAAGCCTTCCATTTTCTGTGATTCTGTTAGTCTTTCAGGAGGAAAATTGAGTAAATCTCCTCATTATAAGGAGGCCTTAGTTGTATAAGGGCCGAAAATAAAGTAATAATTTCAAAATATTAACAACTATCGACGATTGACTGGCTTTTCTTCGTACCTATCATTCACCTCGTGTCGCTTCCAGATTCATTTCAGAAACGTCTTATCACTGTGATCCTTAGAACAACCGGCACAACACCTATTGGTTAACTGATTTGGACTCCAGTTGTGATAGGAATGGTTTCATCAGTAGTGTTTCATTGCAAGTGATATGTTTGGAATTAAAAATTGTTCGAAAAAAACAAGGGTATTAGAAGGCCAAATGTCGTCTCTGTCGTCCAACTGTGATTTTTAGCTGTTGAAGCGATTTCTTTTGGAGTTTTTTTTTTCGCATGTTTCGATTCTATCGTTCGCATACCATTAAATCGTTTTGGCGAACACCATATAAACAGCCTCTGCTTCGAACATCGTTCCAGTCCCCCATCGGTGTTTGTCGCCTCGCTTATTTGTCAGATCAACGTCTTTCAATCGCCAACGGGTAAGCGTTTTGGAAATGTCAACACTATCAGATTTCACATCAGTATGTATAAATGGGCATAGGTAAATAAGTTATCAACTTTTGGAGCTTATTTCTACGTAATTTTATATTTTTTAGCTATTATTTTTCAATTTCATCTACTTATACGTCCCAACTCGTCTTCTATTCTGTGGGTCTGAGCACTTTTTTCATTCGATTCGTCGTTTTCTCGTACCCATTATCCACAAAGGTCCTTGGACTTATATAGAGGTTCGGCTGTCACTTGAGATCTTCGTATTTTTCACCAAGATCATTAAATTCTGTTCAAGCAGATTCTCCTTAGAGTATCGGGATAGCCTTGCATCCTGAGGTCTTCACCACGAACGCAGTTACCAGCCTTTCTGGATCGGAGGTAGCGTTTCTTAAACAAATTTAAGAGATGCGAAGCTCATTTGCCCGTGGCACGGCAGAATCATCAGCTATGAGCGTATTATCGCATAGTATCCTTAACCAGTGCCGTTTCCGCAACCATGCCAATCTGACTTGTTTAATAACTGAGCGAAACACGTTTCAATCTTAGCGCAGATATGGAGCGAATAAATGATTTTACTTTTTTTTATTGAAAATAAACTGATTGTCATTGTTAACATGTACTGTTTCATTGATAAGCTAACACGAGATGTACAACCTACTTTATTTGGATGACGTGTCGATGTCTTCGTCTTCTTCGGAGCAGATGACTGGAGTCGATGATCCACATTCATTCGTCTTCTCGATGTGGTGCCCTTGTCATCGTACAAAGTCAGATCTTGTTCAGTTGACATCGCTCGAACGAGACAACCCCGTCCAGAAATGCTTTTTTGGAAAGGACGGTTGTCGTTGATAGTGATTGTCCGGTGACAATAATTTGTTTTCCAGCTGATAATCCATCCTGCAGCAGTCGGTATTAGAATAGTTAGCACACAATGTAACAATATTTCAAAAGACGACTTTCCTTTAGCCTCGGTATGACTAATCAACGTGTATTCTTTCATGTTAATTATCGTTGTTACTTGCAAATCATTAGTGCTTCTAAATATTTGCTTTCAAAAACTATATTCGATTTCACTTACTATCTCCCCTGCTTACTCTTACTTTACTACAGCATGTGACTCTGTTATGCATTGACATAGGTGAATCACACGCCTACGGTACCTGTTTTCAAGGAACACCAACTCAGATGTTTTCAATCATGATAATGTCGAAGTTATGGCTTTATAGCAAAATCGTCAAGTTTCACCGATCTTCGAGCGGCATTTAGCGGAAAGACAGTCGATCGTGCTGCAGCCGCTGTCGAAATGGAACTGCAGAATATGATGGGACGGATAGTGGTTGATATTAAAGGTTCAGAATAAAAATAAATGAAATCGATTGACAAGTGCAAATCAGGAAATCAGTCCATGAGTTCAGCAATCGCCGGATTTGCACGTCTAGCAGCCGGCGATGTGTTTGAGGTGACTATTCGACATGGAAATCAGAAATGGCGAACACGAGGTAGAACTCAAGTCGATCGAACACAGAGATGGGATAAATCACAGGCGATCCTTGTCTGTCAACCGGATGCAAGCATAGAGGTGAAGGTGAGAATTTTCTTCATTTATTTATCACTTCCTTGTGAAACCACTCAATTTCTGAGCTAAATTTGTTGTTTGCTGTTACGCAAACTCATAACAGTTACTGTAAAGCGTAAAGCACAAGGCATGCAGCGTTTGGTATTGGTCAATTCTTTAAGGATGCGCCATGAATTCGACTCCATTAAACGTGCTGGAAGTAATTGAATGCATGTTTCGCTTGTTATAATGACTTGTCCTGCTGATGTTAGCTGTACCTGTTATGTGTAAAGTCTTTTTTGTACTTTTTTAACCTGACAGCGTTGTTTTATTAAGGTTGCTGAAGTCCGTGTGTTCAAAACGAAATTGTTATCAGAACGATCCTTTGAGCCTTGTGATTTGTTTTCATCAGAGCCACAGTTGGTCACGATGAATCTCAATCAAATCGGTACCATCAAGCTTCAACTAGTCGTCACCTGGATGTGAGTTTATTTCGTCATTTTTGTGTCAATGCTGCAAGGAGCTTTGTTGATGGCCTCTCCTCTATCGCTGTATGCATTGCTGCACACAAATCTATAGAAGTACTTTCAAGTGACTTGTTGCATTGATGATTGTAGGTAGTTTTTATTAATATTCATCTCTCCGCCTTACGTTGTACAAAGTCCATTAGAAAAAAGTGCAACAAACCAAAATTTTGGCAGGACCCACTTACTGTATAATGGAAGGGGATGACGGTTTCGCTTTTTGTGCTACTATACAAACGGTGTTCAACCACAAAACCCACAAGCAATTTGGCATTTTGAGAAGTGGTGTTTATGGAAAAGACGAGAATTGTTAGTGGAAAACCCAAACGCTAGCCCAACATTTTCGTTTTTGATAAAATAGATTTACTTACTCAATCATGGTGAAATTTTGATTTCGAGGCCTTCTATTTCCCTGAAGAGCTTTTTAACAGCGGCCTAGTTCTTATAGGCAACGCAGTAGTCGATTGTAAATGGAAGGCTTGTGGATATTTGGGATAGAAAGGGTTTCGAATCCCACTTGCTTCGGTTCTTGCAGTTTCGTTTTTACGATGAATGGCCCCTTTTGATCAACAGATACCGTTTCTAGAAGTTGTGTTTCTAGTAGATCTTCTCGGTTTATCAGCGATGTTTTTCGACCGCAATGGTTTTATTAGGATTCTTGATGAGATAGCACTGAGAAATTCCATTTGCCGAGCACGAAAAGTCGTCATGTCGTTCATTTCATGCAAATTAGACTGCAAGAATTACTTCGATTCTTCGTGTTTGTAGAAACTTCGCTGAAAACGTCATCTGTTGCTGTGCAGAATGCATTTTTTTTCCTACACATCAAAATACGATCATGAAACGGATCGGTCTTGTTCAACAATACAAAGCAATGACCGACTTCTTAAGACGGTTTCGTTACAATTCGCCCAAATCACACGGCATGCTTCCACGGCCACTGCCTTTCAAACTCCCTTGAAAAGTTCCGTAATTCTTTCTGAAGATGTTTCACAAGCTCTCAGAACGTTATTCATGGATACTCTTCAATCAGTTCGAGTCGATGAGAGCAGGCGGTTATAGATCGTTATCGTCTCCAGAATGAACTTTCAGACTCATCTTTTGCATAACGGGTCATTACCCAAGTTCGGCGTTACTATTGCAAACCATTTCTGCATCTTTATGTTACGTTCTGATTTGACTTTGTTGAAAAATAATCTAAATTTTATTGAATTAAGTTTTTTCCTCTCATTGGTTAGAAATTTCTATCAATGTATGCTTTTTCATAGGTCTTTTCACTCAAAGATGTTAGTGATCAGCAGTCTGGTGTAATGGGCTTTCCCTAGATAGTGGAGTGCAGGCTTCGAGTAAATAATGCTTGAATGGAAATACACAGCACATACTAACGTCTGGATTTTGAAAAGGTGTACTACAAGTACAGGACATTAAAAATGGTTGCCAGGATCGACTTTCTCTTAACCTCGGCATTGGAATATGAATGTGTCGTTTTCTTGTTCAGCAATCGCGAGGTTTTTAAACAGCATACATTTACTTCCATAGAAAAACACACAGTACAATACCGCAGTAGCTGACGTTCCGGCAGTATCGCCTTCTTCAGAGCCTGGAAGGGTGTACTGAAATACAATCTGATACTACTGATACTACTAGGCCAAACGCTTCAATAACACCTACAAAAAGGCGAAAAAACTCCCTGGTAATTACACGATCAACAACTTCTCGAAAAACCCACCGCTTTTTCGTGACATCCAATGAGGAAGTTTAGAACAGCTGATTATAGTCGCATGTGGTTGACGACTGCACCATCGCACATCAAAAATCGATGCGAACGTACGGGATCAGGTCGCGTATGACCTCCGGGCATTCGTCCCTGCTATTCATTGTATGGTTTTTGGCATTGATCCAAAAAGCCTCAAGGAGTTTTCGCGCTGGTGTTTTGGACTCCTGTGCAAGGATATTGACTTTTACTTCAAAATCGTCTCCGCTATGCTTTTGTATCCTATGCGTGCCTAGTGGGGTGTTTCGTCTTAGTTTTCGTTTGCCATCTAGGTGTTCTTTTATACGGATACACAAAGGTCTGCCCGTTTCGCCAATATATTCATCTCCGAAATTGTTACAAGAGATCAGGTATATCGTACCTGAACTCATGCAATCACCGCCCCTGCCGTAAGGGCAAATTACGCAATTTGTTGTTTCACACAGACGGTCATACAGGCGGTTGCGAACTAATTG
>UYYA01004626.1:0-21051 GCA_900624975.1 Angiostrongylus costaricensis
GAGGCATCCTTACTTAGTGATGCCCTTTTATACACGATACTGATGGTCGATATAATGATAATGTCCGGTGATAACAACTTGTTTTCCCTCCGGACATAATCATTGCGCACATCGTGCAGTCGGTGTTATTATCAGCTAGCACAAAGCGTAGTAATATTTCGAAACCGACTTTCCTTGAACCTCGGTATCATTGGTCAATATGATTTTCTTCGTATTTTTGTTGAGCAAACGCGAGGTGTTACTATTCTTTGTTCACGATTAAGCTGACGTTTCGGCGGATTTCGCCTTCTACAGAGCCGTATTCTAGTCAATATGTATTCTTTCTTTGACGAGCTTACACGAGGTTGATAATGATGTTTATTTTTGGCTAACGTTTCGACGTCTTCGTCTTTCTCAGAGCCGATGATCGGAGTCGATGGTCAGAAGTTTTAAATGATTCGCCTTCTCTCTAATCCAAGTAACATCGAGAAGTAACTCAACGAGTCTACCTAACTTCCTGCGCTATCCCCTCATTAAGAGCAATGAAGATACCTCATATGACCTTATATTGAAGTATGATCCTTTTGTTGTTTATTAGATTACCAGAGTTCAGTGGATAGCTCTATTATGCTGCGACACGAATAGAGAGAATTTACTGCTGCACGCTCTTATCACTCCACAATTAACAAGAATGGAAGTGACAGCTGGTGGCGGTCGTTGGTCAAGTAAGTCTTGTTCAGACAAAGAACTGCGTTGATAACAAAGCCTTGCACAACTATTTAAAACGTTGCTGAGATATTTGCAAAACTCTGGACCGCAGGTGTCTATGGTGGGGAACGAACGCGCTATTATCCTTTCCGGGGAGTAACGCGTTCACCACCACACCATGCGGGTCCTTCGCTTCGCCTGCCTCTCAGCTAATTCTATCGATCTCTGATATCACCAATCACCTGTCGTTCGTTCTCCACCGTTCCCCACCATAGACACCTGCGGTCCAGAGTTTTGCAAATATCTCAGCAACGTTGTGGTTGTATTTCGCTTAGTAACCTGACATGAAAATTATAGAAGGCAGAAAACAAAAACGTTAAACAACTATCTAAAATTAATAAGAATTAAAGACGCAGTGGTCGGAGGCGCTCTGCAATACATATGAGATCGATCTCCACTCTCAAGACTCACCAAGCCCTCCATCCCTCCGGGATCGTCAAATTGGTACCAGACACTTCTGGGAGGATAGCAACACTAGCTCGATACAACGGTAGGCCACCGTGAGTCATTGTAAAGGCCAGATTTGCATTTATTCACCTCCAACGATCCTTAATGAAGTCGAATGCACAGCGCATTCCTCAGGGATTGATAGGTGTCGAGAGCTTAATCCTTTAGTTTTTATTTATCTAGAATTAACAACACAAAATTTCAAGGTAGCAGTGAGTTCTTTGAAAGATGTCGGAATGCATCTCTCATTGGTAAGCTAACACAAAACGGATTAAAAACTTTATTCGGCTTACTTTTCGGGGCCTTCACCTTGTTCAGAAGTGAATTGATCTGAGTCGATTATCCCACAGCTATTTTTGCTTCCGATGTAGACTTCGTGATCGCATCGAATGAAGTCCAGTGAAACAGATCATGGCTCGGATGAAGTGATTTCACTTGGCAGTGCTCTTTTATACAGAGACAGTTGCTGTTGATACTGATTGTTCGTTAATAATCGCTTGTTTTTTCCCGGCAACCCATCCTGCCGCAGTCGTTATCATTATCAGCTGGCATACAACGTAACATCATTTTAAAAACCGAATTTCCTTTAATCGCGTTGATCAGTTGAGGGTTAAGGTTTTAGCATTCCTCATCAGTTCAGTGTCTCCGGCTAAGCGAATCGTATCAATTCCTAAGAATCGTTGCCTCATAGCCAGCAGAAAAAAACATGATCAGGAGATCCTTAGAACAGAGGAGAATTTGTCCCTGTATTTTTAACTTAGTCTCAATAATCAGCGGCTTTTATGAGGAAAATTTGCACCACATGAATCGAATAGGGAACCCACGAAGAGGCCATTTTTTTCTGACTTTGGTTGGAACCCACTCCATGTCACGCTAATAGTTTTACGTATCTCCATTTCTCTACGATAACTGACTTATATACTGCTAAAGTTCAGTATCTTAATAGAAGCATTGTATTGAGAGAGTGTCCTTTAAGCTGCAGCAACATTGTCCAACTACATGATGGTGTTCATGCAGACAATCCGAAGACGACTCATTAGACAATTTTGAGAACTTGACTGAAAGGTTTCATTCAGTTTCTCATATTTTTCAGACTTCAGCTTTTTTCTGATTGATATTATTTCCGAAGCGCATAGAATCATCGGTGAAACAACGTCTGTCGCCGTTGAAGAGTAAATTGGTGACGACGACGATAATCGTCAGAGTTCTGGATAAAAAAAAAGTTCCTCAGCGCTACCTATTGTTCGCAATCTCAAAGCATTTGAAAAAGTTCTCGAGTTGAAACGTCCTTTTTGTGCAGCCTAATAGCATTTGAAAAAGCCCATTCAGCATTTCATGCCTCGCAAACTTTCTGCTTAACAACGATAAACTGATGCTTGCTGTTTACGATTTTCACCGACTGCTCGCTGCCTGAAGAACGCCGAACCTATTGTGCTCGTTCTGTTTTTCGGCACTATTACTTCCCTGTAGGGTAATTTGGCTGAGTACAGTTAACTTTCGTCAATGGAGAGGTTCCTTTTTCTTTTCCTCATGAAGACGTTTTTTATTTTCTCTAGTTTAATAGAATAGGCTATATATAGTATCCATAAAATATCAATATCCATAAAAATCAGACGTAACAACAGAAGCGCACAACGGCTGCAATGAATCTCTCTGTTTTAATCTCTCTTACGAAGGCTATTTTCCACAAAAAAAAAGTGGTTGAGTAAATGTTTAGCCTACACAATGACTTCGGAAAGCCTATTGATCTGCGGAGGCAGTATTTTCATCCTCCCAGACAAGTACGTTACCAATTTGGCAATATAATAGAAACAAAAACGAACGACATATGTATGTCGTTACACTTCTAACTACTGCGCCATACCAACCACCAGTGCCAAAGAAATCAATATTGATCATAAATTCGCACTATAGGTCCAGATGTTAAAGGAGAATCCCCGTCCAATATCGGAAGCGATATTCATCGATGAGCATAACGTTATAAGTGGTGTAATGATTCTGGTGATAGTTGGTGGTGCACGACGAGATGATTGCGATGGCGTTGATGGTGATAATGATGCTGTGATGACAACAGAAGATGAAAAGTCGCATTGGTGCATTCTCTCTTGTCGCATACTCCAATTCTCTACCTTAAATCATTTATGGAAACTCAGAGACGGTATATTGGAAATGTGTATCTCTCATAAGCATCCATAGTGGCGAATTATCCTCCCAGTAAGAAACGCTTTCGATCGATGAGGAAGAGACTAAGCTCATATCGTAGTACTCATTATATTCCTTTAGAGGTTTCTAATTTAATCGCTACTCACAACAACTGAGCGCATTTGTAGTGATATTGTAAGGCGCTAGTAAACTTGTCATAACAACAAAAGCTTCTGAAGGTGATTGTCATTTATCGTTCAATATTAAAATATTTGCTTCATGATGCCTCATCAATTTCAGTTCCTCTAAATTGCTTTAGTGAACATCTATTTTTCGTTATCTCTAAGAGTGGATGTGGTTCACGATGGCAAAGCGATGCAAGCCACATATTTTGATGATTACGTCTCATGTTCTGAGATCGTTTATGGACTCAGGATTTATATAGGCATTAGGAATACTGTAGCCGGTGTATGTCGAGTATAATGCTTCTTTTTTTGATGAAGAATGACAAAATATGATCGAAATATGTTCCAAATACAACCACAACGTTGCTGAGATATTTGCAAAACTCTGGACCGCAGGTGTCTATGGTGGGGAACGAACGCGCTATTATCCTTTCCGGGGAGTAACGCGTTCGCCACCACACCATGCGGGTCCTTTGTTTCGCACGTCTCTCAGCTATTTCTATCGATCTTTTTGCCACAGCAATCACCCGTCAGCGGGGTTGATCTGGGGAGCGCAAATCGGCATAGAACCCAGTTAAGCTATGGCTGTAGTTGAAATCACAATGTTTAACGTTTTGTTTTCTGCCTTCTATAATTTTCATGGCTCAGCAACGTTGTGGTTGTATTTCGCTTAGTAACCAGAGACGTGCGAAACAAAGGACCCGCATGGTGTGGTGGTGAACGCGTTACTCCCCGGAAAGGATAATAGCGCGTTCGTTCCCCACCATAGACACCTGCGGTCCAGAGTTTTGCAAATATCTCAGCAACGTTGTGGTTGTATTTCGCTTAGTAACCAGCCATGAAAATTATAGAAGGCAGAAAACAAAACGTTAAACATTATGTACCAAATGTTTGTTCCTAAGCGAATAGACGATTATACGAACATACACATACACACACACGCAAACACAAGCACATATATATGTATACGTATATATATATATATATTTTTATATATAAAGTAAAATAAGCGGTTGAAGTGTTTGTAACCCACAAAAGAGCTTCAGAAGAAGTTGAACCGTTTGTCATGTGGGTTAAGCTATCCACCTTTGCACCGCGTTAAATCGTTGCAAATAATAAAAATCACAATGTTTCATCTTTTTATTTATCGCTTATTTTTTCTTCATGGCACAGTGCTATGTGAACTACAACCACGAAGATGCTGAGATATGAGCACAGCTAGGAATCTCAGCTGGTTTTTGAACCCGTGACTACCCTTACCGTAGGCTCACGTGCTATCCATCACACCAATCGAAGTCTTTTTCTCGACCACTTTTTTATTGTAACGGTGTGGTTGTATTTCACATCGTACTCTGAAACTCGGAACTCTCTTTTATGCATGTGCTTCGATGTTGTACTTACGTTGAATAATTGGGCTGTTGACGGTATCACTTAATGCCTTTGTACTTAAAGTGTTGTTTCGTCAGAACTTTGTCGAGTACTTTACGACTCGAATAAGTTCAAAGAAGTTCGCATCGCTGAATTCGAAATGTATGACCATTGCACTTTTTACGTTTTGTAATTTTATTAAGATTAGCTAGAGAAGTATTACACTAGGTCTATGGAATAAAATTTTGTCAAATGATGTATAATGAGAATTCCTCTACAGGAACGCAGTTCTGTGGCGCCTTGCCGCACTGTTTTTCTTCCATTTGCAAAAGTTGATGAATCTATTACCATTAGCAGGCTACTGGTCAACGCGAAGCGATTTTCGTGTCGTTCTCCTCTGCAGCGAGCTTTCAATTTCCGACTTTGCAGAAACCTTTATTTCATTTTTATTTAACACGATGCGATATCCTTCATGTAGTTGATTCCAGCGTTTCATGCAATGCTTCTTTTCAGTTTCTCGCACTATAATCCGCGAAGATCTTCGGATTTGAGCGTGACTTTGTCTGTTGCTTGAGGATTTTGACCCTCTTGATTTCGGTGACGTTTAATAATGTTAATGATGGTCAAGTTGATTCTCGCTGGAATCCTGTAATAGGCGTGCTGGGATCTTCCCAGACCTTTCTCACAAGTAATCGTCGGTCTTTGTTGGTCGGAAGTAGTTTTTCCGAACAAGCATGGTGTAACTTTGTTGACCCCGGATGGATGGTTGGAACACTTGACCTGGAGTGAGTGCGAACAAATGACAATGCCATATTTCTGAGCGGTGTTCTCAACCTATGCATCTCGTGCTTTCGCTCCTCGAGTAAACAAAAATCACCTCCTACTTATAGCATTTTAAGAGGTGTTTCGCTGATGTGATAAAAACATAAATGTATTGAAGTGGTAAAGAATCTCTGGAGAATCTCTGCCATGCATTCCAATTCATTGAGCATCGTTGGAGGTGATTGAATGCATATCTGGTCTTTACAATGACTCGCGATGGCCTCACGATGTATCGAGTCAATGCTGCCATCCTCCCAGACAAGTCTGGTATCAATTCGCCGACCTCAGAGGGATGGAAGGCTTGGTGAGCCTTTGGAGCGGGGAACGATCCTGTGTGTTTTGCAGGGTGCATCCGACCACTGCGCCACTCGTGCCGTTGATGTGGTGGTTCTTTTAAACAACGCCAATATTTTTCTCATGAATATGCTTTCAATGGATTGTTTTTTTCTTCCTCTAGCCTCCTTTTTCTAGATTGAGTAGTGAGATAGAACAAAAATTCATGGTTAACCAAACTTTTCTGTTTAGAAACTTTTAAATGAAGAACTGAGCCAAAATGTACCACGAGAAAATATGCTAGTTATCCTACTGGATAAAAACACCTTTCTTGGTCTGCTTTTCGAAAAATAATTGGAAAGAGGACATTTTTAATTTTTCACTTCATTAAGGGAAAGTACATAGGTAAAAAAATTAGAGCAACGGAAAAGAAAATAGGTAAAGAATGAAATAATTGAATACCAGCATGAATGTTCTTTGATTATCACTTTTCTTCCATCAATACGTCATTGATGTTGTTGTTATTTAGTACTACGATGCCACCGACCTTCCTCACATGAGAGATCTCGAGCCGGTTAGTCGCGAGGCCACGTGGCGCGTCCCCACGTGGGGGATAGGGGTTAACTGCGGGCCAAAAATGACCTTTGCTTCTCTGAGACGGAGGTGGCTCCAGGGGATGGACTCTCCGTTTCTACTGCGTTGACTTCGAACATACTTTCTGTATTGGCTAAGCGTATTCATGCATAAGTGCGAGTGTGAGTGCGTTCTTGCTTATGCGGATTGTATTCTATGAGTCAATTCAAGTATATGGTAGGCGGTTAGGAGTCGCCTCCAACAAATAAGCTCCATGTCCACTCTGGGAGAGATAGCCATGAGTATACCCAGCCCTACGTTCAGAGCCCAGCAAGCTGTATGTGGGTATCGAAATGTTTAAAAGGGTAAAAGAAAAGGGCCTCATTCCCCTGACCCCGAAAGAGCCCCCAATTTCGCAGCGTTGGGTTGGACGAGTACGGAGAGGCTGCTGAAACCTCAGGACCAATGGAAGTTGCCTGGTTCGCAAAGAACTATAGTGACGATCTGTACCTACAATGCACGTACACTTGAATTCGAGTCCTCGATATAAGACTTTCTCACGCAAGCAAGAAAGATAAAATACGACGTCATCGGCTTGACCGAGACGAGAAGACGCCGGCCTTTCAACGCCGTCTATGACACCGTAGAAGAACTGTTCCTCGGAACATGCGACAGTAGAGGAGTCGGCGGCGTCGGCATTATCGTTAACACGAGTTTGTCCATGAATATCGGTTTATTCGAACAGCTTACAACCAGAATCGGACGTTTACGACTAAAAAAATGTGGATCAATACCGGCTTTGACAATCTTCGTTGTTTACGCGCTGACACCAAACTATGACGAGGAAGAAGTCGAAGCGTTCTATATGGACTTGGAAAGGTCCAACACAGAAGACCCCACATTCTTCAAGGCCACCATTGGAAGTTTGAATACACCAAGATTGGACAAAGAAAAACGTCTGAAGAACGTCACATTGGGACCCACAGATTAGAATGGAACGAACAGGGTGAGCGGCTGTCTGAGTCTATCATGACGACCAAGACCATTAATGGTAACTCGCAATTCCAAAAGCCCCAACCTCAACTCTGGACGTAGAAGTCTCCCAATAGAGAGTACCATAACGAAATAGACTACATTATAGTAAATGGAAGGGTTTGCCTAACCGATCTTGCTGTTGTCCCAAAACTCTACACGGGATCAGACCATCGTCTCCTTGGCGCAAGATTCTATTTCTCGCGAAAAGGAGAAAAAGCCGCTAAATTCCAAAACCGAAGTCTCGGAACCACCGTAAACTGGGATTTATTCAAATCAATTAGTCGGCTGTTGGGAAGAAACCATTGTCGACAACATCGACGAAGAATACGATCGACTCATTTAACATCTTCACATTAGTGCTATGAAAGCTGAGAGTTCGAAAGTCACCAAGAGACGTCTGTCTCCAGAAACACTCAAGCTGATATGCCAGAGTGGAATCGCACGGGCTGAAGGCAACCGCGAACTAACGTCCGAACTTGCAAAACAATGCAGACAGGTAATAAAAGAAGAGCTTGAAGAGAGAAGAGTACCAGTAATGGTCGAAGCTGCAGAGGCCGAGAAAATCATTCACGAATACTACTCAGATCTCTTCGATAGCAACGTCCATCTTCCGTCATATGAAATAAAGGAGCTTGGATATGTTGTACCTCCGGTTCTCTCCTCCGAAATCCGACATGCCATTTCGTCGGTGAAAAATCGAAGAGCACCAGGTCCGGACAGGATAAGACCAGAACACCTGAAGAACCTTCCGCCAGTCCTCGTAAACACACTGGCTCGGCTCTTCACACGTTACCTGTCTGAATGCAAGGTCCTTAGTGGAAGACTAGCAAGACAGTGCTATCGTTCAAGAAGGGCGACCTACACGACATCGGTAACTACCGTCCTATCTGCTTAATTTCTGTCGTCTACTAACTTTCACTCGAGTCATCCTAAACAGGAATGACAGAACACTGGACTTTTTTGGATTACAAAAACTGGAGATTACAAAAGACCGCTCTGTCTCACTTCCATCGATTAACAGAAGACCTTTGATTGAATTGAGATAGAAGCAGTCACGGTAGCCCTTGTCAAGGAGTCTCTACTCAGTACACAAAAATTCTTAGTGAGCTGTGCAAAAACCTCATAACCAAGATATCATCATTCTACAAAGACATTAACATTGACGTCAAAAAAGGAGTTTGGCAAGGCGATACCATCTCGCCAAAATTATTTACCCCCACCCTCCAGAACGTCATGCGAACATTGAAATAGGATAATATGGGAGTGAGAATCGACGGTCGGCAACTTTACCATCTTCGCTTTGCTGATGACATCGTCCTTATAACACCAAACATTAGCCAAGCAGAACGTATGCTTGCCTACTTTGATAAAACCTATGAAAAGATTAGTCTTCGACTAAATCTCACAAAAATGATCTTCATGAGGAACGGATTGGTTTCGTATGCCCCATTTACGCTCAACGGAACGAATATCTCTAAATGCTCCAGTTATATCTATCTAGGTCGGGAAAGCAATATGATGAACGACCTAGCTCCAGAGCTGAGCAGAAGGAAACGAGCGGCCTGGAGAGCTTTGAAGAGCATCGAGGATGTAGTGAAGAGAACAAAGAATACCCGACTCAGTGCCCACCTTTTCTACTCAACGGTTCTTCCTGCTCTAGTGCATGCGTCAGAAACCTGGTCGCTGCGTAAGCAGGATGAAAGTCACTCAGCATTATCGAACGCGCAGTCGAAAGGACGATGCTAGGAGTATCTCGTTTCACACAAGTAAGGGATGGGATCAGAAGCTCTAACCTGCGTCAACGATTAAAAATCAAAGATGCCGTTCTGTAAGACAAACAGTCGAAGATTAGGCGGGCCGGACACATATTGCGTATGTCAACCGATGAACAAGAGCCGTTAGTGATTGGTTGCTTCGGAATGTCAAACGTATTGCAGGGAAACCACCGACTCGATGGTCAGAGTTCTTCACGAAGAGCCTAGAAGAAAGATATGATGCTCGACGAGTCACTAGAGCGAACGGAACTCATCGGGCTACTCTGGCACGCGACAGAGAGAAGTGGAAAATTTAGTGGCACCCGTTCGAGTCACTCGACGATCAACGGGACTGCAGGCGACAGGTGACAGTACTATGATGAAGAATGGCAACGTCATCGTGTTGCGATGTCACTGTGTTTATTTGACTTTTATTTTTATTTTGTTTTTACCGTTTTCACATTTGCTGTCCGGATTCCGTTACTTGTAGCATCGCTCAGCCGCTTGTGGGTTGTTGTTCTCTTTATGAATGTTGTTGAATGCTGACCGAGTCGACTCTCGTTGGTGTCCCAGGATAGCCAAGCTACAGCGTTTCCACTTGGATTGTAGAGAGAATTGTTCATAGACAAATCTAAAGCCAATTCCCAATCAAAGAGGATTGATGGGCATGGTGAGCTCGGTTCGAAGTCGAACTAGTAGCATGCTCGAGATGAATGGCATCACTACCGCTTGGATCCTTTATGCACTTGCACATATAGGCACGTCTATACCCAAATACTTACACACCTGCAGACATGCTGTAGTCGAAACACGTACATACGTGTGTATGTGCACGCATAAATGCGATTACACACGTAGATACGTACACACACATAGTGCAGCACGCATCTTATTTTGGTTGTTTCATTCCTTTTACTCTCTGTTTTCGTTCTTACTCTACGATTTACGTGTTGAATAAATCAGTGCTTTCGTACAACATACTCGTTCGTTGATTTTCGTAATTTTCCTTCTCAACCAAGTTGTCGGAATTTTATAATTTGAATTTTTTCCTCATTTCATTTCACATAAATGCATGTCACATAATCCGTTTTCTTTTCAAAGTAAAGTACTCGATATTTCAGTATTTCCTGTGAAAAAAGAAAAATTAAATCGAGAAAAAAGAGAAATTAAAGCGAAATGAAGAAGAGAAAAATAGCAATTGAAGTTCTGCATAGTCTGAAAAATAATGCATACATGACATTTTCAAAATCATCAATGACAGGACTACAACAAATAACTGGTAGGCCTACAACATAGGTTCTACAGGGGCCTAGGCCCACCTGGTAGAGCAAAACACTAAGTGCCTAGAAAGTGCCGTTTACAATGCGAATGGAAATTTATGTGTTGTTTTTTATGTTGAGGTTATGATAGTGTTTGACTGAGTTGATTGGGTGTCAATTTGACCTTTCCAGGCTCTGAAGAACGCGAAACCGCCGAATCATCAGCAATTGTGAATGAATAACTACTGTAATAACAATTTCGCGTTCTCTTATCAAGAGAACAGTCAATTATAAAAGTACAGCAGCGAAAGTTGTTACTTGCTTGATTACATGCTTGAGCCCGCCTTCATCGGGCCAAGTAAACCTCGGCATTTTACCTATCTTGTTCCTCACGCTTTCGCCGTTCATAGTGGTGGTCTAACTGAATAGGAAAAAAATTATCTGAAGTACGTTAATTCATAACATAAGGTTGTTGGCGAACTTTTATTCGGCTGACGTTTCGACGTATTCGTCTTCCTCACAGCCGATGATCTGAATCGTTGGTCCACTTTTGGAAGACCTCTATCGGCTCTGAGGAAAGCGAAAACGTCGAAACGCTAGCCGAATAAATGGTTGGCAACAATCTTGTGTTATAATCACAATCTTAACCTTTTTACTTACTGCCTATCCTTTTTAATGGCAGGGTAGGTTGCGAAATATAACTTTCATAGTGCTGATGGTTGTGATCGATAGAACTAGCTGAGAGACAGGCGAAACGAAGGACCCGTATGGTGTGGTGGTGAACGCTCTATTCCCCGGAAAGGACAATAGCGCGTTCGTTCCCCACCGCAGACACCTGCGGTCCGGAGTTTTGCAAATATCTCAGCACTATGAAAATCTTGTGTTAGTTTGTCAACGAAATAAAGTGAATTGATGCTTTATACTGAGGCTAAATGAAAGTCGTTTACAGTATTACCTAAAGTGTTCTCTTAACATACGTGTTTCCAGTCTTTTCCTCCTCAATGATATCTAACCTTTTAGCCGTCTTTTCGAGCTAAAAACAAGGAGCAGTTATGGAAATTTTATGGAAATCGTTCCACGGCTTTGTTTAGAGCTTTTAAGCACTGAATCGACTTACCAATAGTCGTTAGAACATTCACTATTGCGAAATCCAAGTAAAGTTCTGACAAAGATTTCGTAAAGAAAGAAGATTTAATTGTCAATTGCTGACTTCAGATGAAAACCGACTTCGGTAGGTTTTTTTAATTTCGAAGTTCTCAGCATCCCACCATAAATTTTTGTCGGTTTCTTTCCATCCTCTACTTATCCTGTATTCTCGAATGTTTTCTGTTTTCTTCCAGTTGTTTTCATCTTCATGTGAGGTCATTTTATGCGTCCCAGTGGTGTGATTAAGTTTTCGATATCTGCTAGTAGGGCTTTCACAGCATCTAATCCGATTGCACAAAATATCGATTAAATTTCTTGTTATAAAAACAAAGTGGTCTGCCAAATTTATCGTATTCATGGGTCCAACTTAATATCATCCCTATACAATTACCGTTTACCATAAACATCATTTCATCTACAGCTGACTGCTGTATAGATCAAATGCATTACCGTCCCATTAGATGTGGGCTGATGCGTTTAGCTCAGTGCCAGTTTGAGCGAACAAATTCAATATCTACACCATTAGGAACGACAATTACGAATAAGCATGTGCTAGGACGTATGTTCTGGCCGCGACTGGATGTGGTGACAATCGCTAGGTGACAACAAACATTCTCCTCATGACCTTCTCGACGTCCTTGGCTATCCATGGTAACGAAGCGGATTTTCATCTGGGACTGAATGCAGTGATTGCTAGGTGACAGCAAGCAATCTCTTCGTGACCTTTCATGCGTCGTTAGCTATCCATGGGAACGATGTGGAATTTTACCTGTGATGAAACTCTGGATGACCAACTGTGAAAATGGTTTGAGACGGTCCTTCCACTTCAGAAATATCAATTGTTCCGTAAGTTCTTTATCCGATGGAAATGAATGAGAACTTGCTGGTTAGGTATTTCTTCTTCCTCAAAAACGATGGCTGAGGTCTCTGCGATTTCACTTTCTTCAGGGCGAGGAGTGCTGTGTTATACCAGATTTCACTATTCCATTTATAATTCCTAATTCAAAAAAAAATCTGGTTCAAAAGCCAATGATTCACGTGTGTCACTTGTAATCCCGTTGGTCGTCGAGTGACTCGAGCGGGCGCCAGTAAACCTTCCACTTTTCCCAATAGCGTGCAATAGCGGCCCAGTGGGTTCTGCTCGCTCTAGGACTCGTTGAACATCACACCTCTCTTCCAGGGTCTTCGTGAAAACCTCTGACAATCGAATCGATGATCTTCCTAAATGTGCTTGAAATCGTGAGGAATTCAGATTATTTTTTGCTTGGATCGCCGCTAAACGCATTTCGTGTCCTGTCCCCTTATTTTCGACGTTTTATAGCATAGAAAGCTGTCTTTGAATTTTGAGCATGGCGTAGATGGAAGCTTCGGGCTCCTTTCCTCATTTATGTGACTCCAGATATTCCTAACAACGTCTGTTCGACTGTGCCTCTAATAACTCTGAGAAATCTTTCATCCCTTCTATATGGCAGCCAGGTTTCTGATGCACACGTTAACGCAGGAAGAATCGCGGAGTCGAAAAGGTGGGCATGGAGTCCGGTGTTCTTTGTTCTCTTCACTACATCCTCGATGCTCTTGAAAGCTTCCCAAGCCGATCGCTTGTTTTTGCCAATCATTAGATTTTAGAATTAGATTTAGAATCTTACTTAGATTCCTGTTTAAATTAGGAAACGTCAACCGAATAGTAAATATAGTTTGGTATAGTACGCCTTCTCCCAACAGTCTACCGGCTCATCGTCAGGTGGATTCATTCTTCCAGCAAAATCTCCCAAAGTAAGGAGTGCGGCATTTTCTTCAGGGAGCCCAGCAAATAGTGAACCAATAGCAGGATCAACCGCCGTCCTGGTACGCGGTTGCAAATTTTCCTCTAATCCACAAATGTGGCGATTGACTGTAGTGATGACGACCTGGGACAGGCTTTGGCTGGGCTGACCTCCGCACTCCAGGGACCCACAATAGTTAAGCCAGCAAAATTTCAAGAAGGTGGAAGTTATGCTGGACTCGGACAAGCAGTGAGGGTGGGCCATCTGTGTATCCAAGCACAGTACGCCAAGGCTCTGAAGAAGGTGAAATTATGGAAACGCATCGCCAATGGATCTGAAAAAAAAACAGATCCCAACCTCGTGTTACCTTAAAGAAGGACAGTTCGTAAGATATCGCTGAAAATGTATGCGGAAATTAAGCGAAAACCAATCTTTCGAATTATTTTTGGTTAGTACTATGGAAGCAATCAACTTTAAAAACATTTCAAAAGCTGACTTTCCTTTAACCTCGGCCTGACTAGTCAATATGTATTCTTTCATTGATAAGCCATCATGAAGTTGACAAAAAATATTTAATTCTTGCTACTTCTGCTCAGCAAACACGAGGTGTTATATTATTCCTTTATTTACGTACAAACTGACGTTTCGGCGGATTTCGCCTTCCTCTGAGCCTGGAAAGGTCAAGTTCACAGCAATCTATTCGGCCAAACACCTCCATAACCAAACAGAGAAAATGCTAAACCAGGATTTCAATCACATTGAACACAGCTCTGCACACTCACCGCTTTCTATGAGTCTTCCACAGAGTATGTAGCGTGAACACCAACCGCACAGAATTATGGAAACATAATGTGCCCTTTCCATCAGAATAACAGATTTATATACTGCCCAATATCACGCGTGTTAATCAGGAATTCTTCCCAGCGGTTCATTTTCGGATTTCTGGGATTAATCCGGAGCGACTCGAGAGTTTTGCGCGCTCGTGTTCTCGATTCCTGTGCGAGAATCGTGACATGCACTTTAAAGTCCTCCCCGTCATGTCTCTGGGTCCTATGTGTGCCTAGTGGGGTATCTGGTTTATGTTTGCAGGCTAGGTATTCCTTTATGCGGACACAGAGGGGTCTGCCCATTTCGCCAATGTATTCGTTTCCGCACGCCTTAGAGGAGATCAGATAAACTATACCCGAGCTCATGCAATCACCGTCTTTACCATTGGGGCAAATTATGCAATTTTGCGTTGCACATAGACGGTCATATAGGCGGTTACGAACTAGCTGGCGCTTAAGATTACTCGGTGGCATTTCAACTACGTTCACCGATTTCTCTAGACCTACCCTTCTTAAGCAGCGTTTTATAGCTGAACTTACCATTTGAGATGAAGGGTAGGATAAACAGGACCTTTCTATAGCTAGAGTTGTCGTTTGGGGCTAACCGTGTTAGGAAGCATGACTCTACCTGATGGTGCGCTCTCGTTATTAGAATTGGGACCGAGTTTCTCACCATCTGAACCCATTTCTGAGATAACCCTGCGTAGGGTCGCATGTAATTTACATGAACTTCAAAATAGACTCCGCAAAAAAGCTAGAAATGATACGCAAAATAGGTGCGAACAACACCAAGTGTGGGCCCTACCAATAGCACCATTTCGTCAGCCGTTCCTTACACAACAAGAACCCAATAATGAAGTAGATGTTAAATTTCGGATGTTTACGAATGAAACTCTCAAAGTCCTTAAGAAAACCTCACTGAAGCGCAAAAACGTGGTATGCGAGAGGTACGGGAGCTGATAAGGTTGAAAAACCTAACACTATCCGTTAGTGATAAGGGTGGAGAGTTTGTCGTAATTCCTCATCAGTTGGATGTGGAGATAACGAAAAAGCATCTTGAAGATGCTTCGCTTTATCGCCCATCATCAGAAAAGGAGTTTAAAAGTAAATACCGAAAATTGAACCATGAATGGGCCAATATGGCAAGGGCTGCTGGTTCAAAACCATCAGTTATCTCTCAATTAAAAGTTGATTTACTAACATGTCCCGTCTTGTACTTGCTCATAAAAACTCATAAATTAGTATCCAGCCATGAACTTGAGTCTACCGATCCATCATTGTTTAGGGTTAGACCTATCACTTCAATGATGCTGAGATATTTTGCAAAACTCCGGACCGCAGGTGTATGCGGTGGGGAACGAATGCGTTATTGTCCTTTCCAAGGAGTAGCGCGTTCACCACCACACCATGCGGGTCCTTGGTTTCGCCTGTCTCTCAGCTAGTTTTATCGATCTTTTGCCATCAGCAATCACTCGTCAGCGAGATTGATCAGGGGCCCAAATTGGCAACGAACCCAGTTAACCTGAGGCCGCACTTATAATCACAATTTTAACTTATTATTTACTGCCTACTCTTTTTAACCGCAGGGTACAATACAATATACAATGTATACAATGTATACAATGTGAAATATAACTTCAATAACGCTGAGATATTTTGATATGCCGTTTAAAAAAGTAGGCAGTAAATAATAAGTTAAAATTGTGGTTGTAGCTGCGGCTTCAGCTTAACTGGGTTCGTTGCCGATTTGTGCCCTCCAGATCAATCCCGCTGACGGGTGATTGCTGATGGCAAAAGATCGATAGAACTAACTGAGAGACAGGCGAAACGAAGGACCCGCATGGTGTGGTGGTGAACGCGCTACTCCTTGGAAAGGACAATAGCGCGTTCGTTCCCCACCGCCTATACCTGCGGTCCCTAATTTCGCAAAAAACCTCAGCATCACTGAAGTTATATTTCGCAATGTATACCTTGCCGTCAAAAAGAGTACGCAGTAAATAATAAGTTAAAACTGTATTTAGACCTATCATTTGAGCGTAGACGGGCCAACGGATAGGACAACGTGGTTTTTAACCCTAATACTTACCTAGTTGTTGAAACACATTCCAGCCCATCGTACGAATATCCAGATGCTTCCGGATCGTCTACGTACTGCGTAGCCCAGCAGCGCGTACGTGATGGAGTCCTTCCACGTTACCTCCCTTTATACAAACGTGTCGAATGACACCGTTATGCAAGCCATATTCGAACTCCTTATACAACACGAAGGAGAAATAAACATGTATGGCTTCAAGGTGGAGTAGTTGATGGGATGACACTCTTAAAAGAATGCTTGAGCTGCTCAATCTTCAGATGGTCCGGAAAGTACTACGCTCAAATAAGAGGGTTGGCAATGGGACAACGACTGGCACCTAGTCTTGCCATTGCGTTTATGTCTAAGGTGGAGGCACCGCTGACCGATCTTGGGCCGCTACTCTACTGTAGACATATAGATGACTGTTTTGTCCCTTGCTGAACACAAGAGGAAATGGACAAATTTTTCGAGTTGTTGAACGAAGTATTAAGTTAACCCGAGAGAAACTGAGAGAAAATTGACTTCCATTCCTAAAGGTCCAAATTAGCCTGTCAGAAAATGGCTACATTATGAAGTGGTAGAGAAAGCCAAGTAGTGAAAACAACTTGGTTCATTATCTCTCCTCTCTCCCCTCTCACACGAAAAGGGCGCTTGTAAGAAACATGTTTTGAACAGCAACCAACGTATGCATGGGAACAGAGTAGAAAGTGGAGTCCCGGAACTTGGCACAGCAAATAGCCATTTCTAATGGCTACGAAACTGTAGCTCGTGATAGGTGTAGGTGAAATCCGAGGTCCCCAAACGACAACTCTAGCGACAAAAAGCTTCCGTTTATCCTACCCTTCATCTCAAACGATGTAAGTGCAGCTATAAAACGCTGCTTAAGAAGGGCGGGTCTAGAGAATTCGATAAACGTAGTTGAAATGCCACCGACTAATCTTTGACGCCAGCTAGTTCGTAACCGCCTATATGACCGTCTATATGCAATGCAAAATTGCATAATTTGCCCCAATGGTAAAGACGGTGATTGCATGAGCTCGGGTATAGTTTATCTGATCTCCTCTAAGGCGTGCGGAAGCGAATACATTGGCGAAACGGGTAGACCCCTCTGTGTCCGCATGAAAGAACACCTAGCCGGCAAAAATAGACCAAATACCCCGCTAGGCACGCATACGACCCAGAGACATGACAGGGAGGACTTTAAAGTGCATGTCACGATTCTCGCACAGGAATCGAGAACACGAGCGCGCAAAACTCTCGAGGCGTTCTGGATTAATTGCAGTAATCCGAAAATGAACCGCAGGGAAGAATTCCTCATTACCATGCGTGATGTTGGGCAGTAAATAGGCCTGTTATTCTGATGGGAGAGGCACATTATGCTTCCATGTGATTTCTGTGCGGTTGGTCTCTACGTGACATACTTAGTGGAAACCTCATAGAAAGCGGTGAGTGTGCAAAGCTGTGTTCAATGTGAATCAAATCTTAGTTTAGCGTTTTCTTTGTTTGGTTATGGAGGTGTTTGGCCGAATAGATTTCTGTGAACTTGAACTTTCCAGACTCTGAGGAAGGCGAAATCCGCCGGAACGTCAGCTTGTGCGTAAATAAAGAAATAAAATAACACCTCGTGTTTGCTAAACAGAGGTAGAAAGAATTATTCAATGTCGAGGTTAATAGAAAGTCGAATGTGGGGTTACTACGAGATGTACCAACAAAAAATATTTATTCGGCTGAGGTTTCGACGTCTTCGTCTTTCTCAGAACCGATGATCCAAGTCGATGTCCATAGTGTGGACATGGATATCTGTGGACATCAACTTGGATCATCGGCTTTGAGGACAAAGAAGACGTCGAAACCTCAGCCAAATATATCCTTTTTATTAACGTCATGTTAGTTTGTTAATGAAGGAATACATATAAGTGCATTGCTCATAACAAATGTTTTATTTGTCGTCAAAGAATTTATTACAAAATACGTAAGAGGCGCTGGAAGTTAAAGATATGTTTGCTGTTCATATCCTTTTAATTAAAGCCGTTTTTGAAAATGTTCTCCGTATTTATAAAAGGAGTCTTGAGGGAAATACGCAGGAATTCGTCTTTAAGTGCTAGCTAGTTTTGTCGTAAGAGTGAAGTAGTTCTGCGTTACCACGGTGGCGATTAGTTCAGTAGTTTCCATAATGCTAAGATATTTGCAAAACTCCGGACCGTAAGTGTCTGCGGTGGGGAACGAACGCGTTGTTGTCCTTTCCGGAGAGTAACGCGTTCACCACCACACTATGCACGTCCTTCGTTTCGCCCGTCTTTCAGCTAGTTCTAACGATCCTTTGCCATCAGCAATCACCCGTTAACGGGATTGATCTGGGGTGCCCCAAATCGGCATTGAACCAAGTTAAGCTGAGGCTATAGTAATAATCACAATCTTAACCTTTTTTATTTACTCCCTATTCTTTTTAACGGTAGGATATATTGCGAAATATAACTTCTACAATGCTGAGATATTTGCAGAACTCCGGATCGCAGGTGTCTGCGGTGGGGAACGAACGCACTATTGTCCTTTCCGGGCATAGGAGTAGTTGAGTGACAGGCGAAACGAAGGACCCGCATGGCGTGGTGGTGAACTCGTTACTCCCCGATTCAATGTTTATTAATCTCTTAGGTATGGGGCATGCCCCATTCATCGTGTAGTAGTAGTGAATGAATGCATATGTGGCTTATAGCATGTCTTCTGGAGGCTGCAGATGTACCATATCGATGCTTTTTATCCTCCCATACGAGTCTGGTATGAATTTACCGACTGTTTAGAGAGGTGGGTTGCCAGAACGCGAAATCCAACGACAGACCACGTGTGTATTGCAGGGCACTTCTAACCAGTGCAAAGTAAGGATTCAACAATGAAACAGTTTCACTTCATCTACCTTCTGTCGATATGGATTCCATTCGTTATCCGTGTAAAATGACGACAAATGTATGATACTAAAAATCTATGATAGCATTTACTAAGAGGTATTCCTTTCGATCGACGTGCTCCACTGTCCTCATAACGATTGCCGCACAATTTTACTTTATTTTATTCTATTTGATTCGTCTTGACGTCTATTGTGCGGCACTTCTTACATACGATTCGTTTCGTCGCATTCATTTTCCACGAAGATCGTCCAACTTTAACGTGTGGCTTCGGTTGGTGCTTGAGGATTTCCGTTTCATTTTGAATATCGTAGAATGCTGTTCGGGTCTGTTCTCCCTGGAGTCCTGAGATAGCCGGGCTGGAGCCTTCCCAGTTGGATTGCAGAGAGTGGTTTTTTCTCCCAGACAAGTCCAGACATTGCCAATTTCCCGACCCTGGAGGGATGACAGGCTTGGTTGGCACGGAACGGAATCGAACTGCTCGTGCTGCAAGCACCATGCTCGTGATGCCGTACAATTGCACACTCCTTTGAAGGACCTCACGTAAACATTTTCGTATCAACTGGAAAAATGCAGAAATTGGAATATGTGCTGTATTATCCTAATGTTCTACACAGTCTAACCTTTCAGAGGATGGTTCTTCCGACTTTTAATTTTGTTGATTTTTTGCTAAGCAGCACTTATAAATTAATCCTTTTCCATCGACTCGGATCATCGGCTCTGAGGAAGACGAAGACGTCGAAACGTTAGGCGAAAATAAACATCATTATCAACCTCGTGTAAGCTCATCAAAGAAAGAATACATATTGATTAGTGATACCGAAGTTCAAGGAAAGTCGGTTTCGAAATATTACTACGCTTTGTGCTAGCCGATAACAACACCGACTTTTGCACGATGTGCGCAATGATGTATGTCCGGAAGAAAAACAAGTTGTTATCACCGGACATTATCGTTATATCGACCATCATAATCGTGTATAAAAGGGCATCAATGAGTGAGGATGCCTCATTAGAGGAGATGGCTCACTGAAGAAGACCTGACTCGACACGAAGGCGAAGCTGCCACGTCGAGACGAATAACAAGCGAGGACCATCGACTCGGATCATCAGCTCTGAGGAAGACGAAGACGTCGAAACGTTAGCCGAAAATAAACATTATTATCAACATCGTGTAAGCTCATCAAAGAAAGAATACCTATTAATCCGCCACGACCGACCCATTAACCTCGGCATTGTTCAAATGATTTTCTTCGTATTTTTGTTGAGCAAACGCGAGGTGTTACTATTCTTTGTTCACGATTAAGCTGACGTTTCGGCGAATTTCGCCTTCTTCAGAGCCTGGAAAGGTCAAGTTGATAGCAACTCATCCGGCCAGACGCCTCCATAACCAAACAAAGAAACTCCAAACCAAGATTTCAATCACTTTGAACACAGCTCTGCNGCATTGTTCAAATGATTTTCTTCGTATTTTTGTTGAGCAAACGCGAGGTGTTACTATTCTTTGTTCACGATTAAGCTGACGTTTCGGCGAATTTCGCCTTCTTCAGAGCCTGGAAAGGTCAAGTTGATAGCAACTCATCCGGCCAGACGCCTCCATAACCAAACAAAGAAACTCCAAACCAAGATTTCAATCACTTTGAACACAGCTCTGCACACTCACCGCTTTCTATGAGAGCAGAGCTGTGTTCAAAGTGATTGAAATCTTGGTTTGGAGTTTCTTTGTTTGGTTATGGAGG
>UYYA01004626.1:21087-82050 GCA_900624975.1 Angiostrongylus costaricensis
TGAGTTGCTATCAACTTGACCTTTCCAGGCTCTGAAGAAGGCGAAATTCGCCGAAACGTCAGCTTAATCGTGAACAAAGAATAGTAACACCTCGCGTTTGCTCAACAAAAATACGAAGAAAATCACATATTAATCCTTTTCTCCCTCTTTTTCTCTGCATTTATAAGGCAATAAAATGCCAAACAATGAGTTATCACTTATTTGCAGAGAGGATTCGTGCCATTCATTTCTGGCCATCCTATCCTCCCTAGTTCGTAGAAGCGTTACTCCTAGTCCTAGTAGTCCTAGTTTTAGTTTTGGGCAATCTTGTAAACGAATACATTTAACATATAGATTTTGCCATAACACAAATGTTCGCATTATAGCCAATAGGCAAGCATGCTTCTCCCTTGTCTTGTTTTCTCCTCCATGTTACAGACTTGTCATTTCTTCCATCTCCTTAATCACAGCTTTTACTTCGTTTACCTTTATAAAGTTTCTTTTATGGAGTGAGAAAACAACTCTGCATATTGCTCACCGTATTTGTAGCAGCACAGCAATCGGTCAAGACGTTTTTCTCTGCACTGTCAATAAGAAAGAAACGGAAAGGAATATATCCCATAGCAAGAAAAAACCCTTTGGCGATATGCTTGGCAATAATTCTGGTTTAGTTTAACTTTATACTATTTACAATTTTAACTTATTATTTACTGCCTACTCTTTTTAATGGCAGGGTATATTGCGAAACATAACTTTCAATGATGCTGAGATATTTGCAGATCTCCGGGTCACAGGTGTCTGCGGTGGGGAACGAACGCGCTGTTGTCCTTCCCGGGCTTAGAACTAGTTGAGAGACAGGCGAAACGAAGGACCCGCATGGTGTGGTGGTGAAGTGCGCTACTCCCCGGTAAGGACAATAGCGCCCGTTCGTTCTCTACGGCATACACTTGCGGTCGGGCGTTTTGCAAATACCTTAGCATCATTGAAATTTATGCCATTTAGTTTTTCATAAAAATGAAGTGTGTTTTGACGATGATGAGTCACAGAAACCATGGGTTTTTCTCACTTTCCGAATCTGCAGTCTTGCCATTGACAACTAAGGAGCGAGGCGCTGTCGACTTTGTACTTTTGCTAAGAGACATATAGAATCATGAAGAAGCCTTCCTGTCTTTGCTGCTTGTAATTTGCTTCCACCTTCTGTATACATTATTACACCCAGTGGTTACAGGTACGCTGCAACGTACTCGTAGTCTCTGGTTCAATCCCATATCCTTCGTTAACCAAACCCTCTATGTCTGTGGTGTTAGTAAATTGGCCTAAATTTATTTTGGAAGAAAAAACGCTAACTTTATACATCCGTAGGCTTGGCTGGCCATTGGTTAAGCTAAATATGCATTAAGTCACTTCTACAATGCTTGATTATGTCGAATTCATGGCGTATCTCAAACGGACTGATCAACGCCGAACACTTTATCTTTCCACCCACTCTGTATACATGCAGCAGTGGGTATTTTCTGATACACTGTTCCACCGAAACACAACGAAAACCACGAAGGAGATGGTTGAAAGCTGTAACTAGCAGGCAGCCCTCATTCCTTCCACGAAAGACTATAGAAACCTTGCTAGTGAGTATATTCAGTTCTGTATCGTGAAGCCTCGGTGAACAATCCGTAGATACTCTTCGGTAGAACGATTAAAGTTAACCTCATACAAGAAATGCAATACTTCATGTTTTTCAAGAAAACTCAGCGAACTAAGGAACTCCATCATGCCATGAAGACGTTGCCTTTGCGCTGTTATTGGCGTTATTCGCGCTACTGAGCGGGACTTGAGGTGATACAAACTGACCGAATGATTCAACATGCATTATTAGCTAGACAAAACTTTAATATTAGTATCTCGTCAACTTTTGCTAAACATTCTATTTATTGCTCCTCTTTTTTCTATGTTTTGATGAAGATTTACATGAGTGGTTGGAGCGGCTAAAGTTAAGCTTGTGTGGGGACGGCCTAAGGCGATGTGAGTCGTATTCTTGATGAATTTTTAAGTGGACGTTTTAGCGGTAGTGTTGTTTATTTTTGACAACAAAAGTATATCTGGACTTAGACGCGTTAACCAATAGCGACAGTGTTGACGCCTTGGTCTCAACAATCCTCCGTCCATACATCCAATCGACGGAGAATTTCGCTGTTCTCCGTGCGATCTTTTACTCGTTTTGTTCACGTCCTCATCGGTCTCTATACGAAACATATTCACTACAAGGTGTTCGCCTACTAGAATCGCATTCTACGTTAACTTCTATGTCTTAGATTCTTATATGGTGTTCAGATATGCTGAAATGTCGCGTGCTTCAACCAATATTCATTCAGTATGGTGTAATGTCGTGATGATCCACCATTCTGCATTTAGATATGCTGCAATGTCGTGATGATCCCCCATTATTCAATCTGCAGGATAACGCTACTATTGAGTTCTTCGAACGTTTGGTGGCGTTCAGAGAGTAAGCAAGAGATTCTACATCTAATATTACTATATCCAGATATCTAACTACTAACTCCAGAAATATCTCAACCTCATTTTGGTTGTTTTTCACATAATACCCTACCATGAACAAAAAAGAATAATCAACGAGTAAAAAGTTAAACCTCAAAAGATTCTAGTTTATTAAATGCTCAGAGTAAATAATTAGGCATTTCCTGAGGTTTGCGGTAGTGATCCAAACTATATATATTGATCCAAACCGAGGTTAATTGAAAGTCCACTTACAATATCAGACCAAATAGTTCTCGATATTCTTGTTGAGCAAAAAGCTCTGAAGGATAAAGCTCTCGACGTTGATCAATCCCTGAGGGATGCGCCATGCATTCGACTTCATTAAGTGTCATTGGAGGCGACTAAGTGCATATTTGGCCTTCACAGTGACTCGCGGTGGCCTACCGATGTATCGAGCCAGTGCTACTATCCTCCCAGACAAGTCTCGTACCAATTTGCCGAGCCCGAGGGGATGGAAGGCTTGGTGGGCCATGGGCGCAGAGATCGATTCCAAGTGTGCGTCGCAGTGGCGCCTCCAACCACTGTGCCACACGTGCCCTTTTCCTTGTTAAGCGAACAGTCGGTGATAGGAAGTCGGTCTTGGGAATTACTACAAGTCAGACCAAAATGTTCATCTTGCCACCATTAATCTTCTTTCAATTATGCGCCAATAGGCGAAGAAATCTAATTTGCTACCGCGCCCACTATGATTTGAAAGGAACTCGTTCTTGTAACTGTGTCCCTCGTCGCGTGTATTAATACTGTACTACCACATGTGTTAATTAGAAACTCAATGGAAGGGCTCTTTTTTAATGAGAGAAGGCGATCATAACGCAGCTGGTTTTGTTAGCTTTGTATTAATGGCAGGATATCGGCCAGTAGCGATGACTGCAGAAAAATCATAAGTAAGGAAAGTCTACCCAACTGATAACCCTTAACAGATTGACCATCAGCCATTGGATTGTGGAATTTAATTCTCCAATAATCCATGATTTTTTTTCAGAATCTACACACAAATCCATCAATATGTGTGCTTGATGGTGTGCATAGTTGGTATCATCCTTAACGTTCTACACTTTTTTGTGTTAAGGTAAGTTCACCATATCATGAAACTGTGCTGTATCGTACCCTACCGTATTCATAGATGATATTAAACTCGTCGTTTTTGGCTTTTACATAGGTTTTTTTGCTATTTTAGTCACCGATCAATGCGTACCTACATCATTAATGCTCTACTTTGTGCGATGGCCGTATGTGATATCTTAACGATGTCGTCTTATCTAGTCTATATACTTCGATTTAGAATATTCGACAACACAATCGGTGTAGCTGGGTAAGAATGGCAGATTTATCATTTTTCTAGCGCATTATGAACCGTGTGAGCCATATGTGGCTTATAAATGACTCAACATTTAGCGCAGCTTCCAACTTTAAACTAACATATCTAAATTCTTGGAATGCGTGCAGCTCAGCGTCAGAGATGCTAAGCAATAAACACGTGGTCACAGGTTCAATCTCGTGCTCCGCTTTCAAAAAGGTTCACATCTCTTTAGTGTTGGGAAATTGATACTGGACTTGTCTGCGAGGTTACCATCACAGCGTTGATACCTCGGTCATTGTACAGGCTAGATACATATTTCATTGCCTCTGACGATGGTTGATGAAGTGGAGTACACGGCGCATCTCTGGGAGATTGATGAACGCCTGAAGCTTTCCCTTTTATCCTTTTATCTAAGCTTTTATGGTAAACTTTGTTAGTTGAGAAGCAAACTATTCATATCTGTACTTTGTTCGGAGAAAGGTATAAATCTTCGTACTCTACCAAGATGAAATTCTGGTTTCTTCAAGTTCATAAATCGCTTTTTTTTCGTCTTATTGTAGAGAAGGCTCGTCTCTCAAGTAACCAAGTAATCGAACAAGCACTGTTGTCCAACAAGACGGGATAATATCCCTTAATGTAATACACACTTATATTTATTATGTCACATTGTGGCGTTTACTACCTCCCAACGGTTTACCGCCTCATCGCGGATGGGAGGTGTTTCTGGGTGTCGGGCTGCGATGTACAACGGGAGATTCATCTCCGTAGCAGGGCCTTCCAAGCTGAGAAGGAGTCCGGTGTTTCCATCAGGAAGCCTAGCTAAAAGTAAACCAATACCAGGATCCACCACTGTCCTGGTATCAAAGTCGCATGATGGTAAATCTCCCTCTGATCCACAATGGCTGCGACTACCTGTGGTTGTGAGGATCTGGGCAGACTTTGGCCAGGTTGTCCTCGGAATTCGAGAGAACCACAATGGCTTAACCAGCAAATCTCCGAAAAGTGGCGATTATGCTGGGTCCCGCACAACCAGTGAGGACGGGCCGTTCAAGTATCAAGTAAATAGGTATACTGTATTATATTGTATGTTGCCATATTGTTATGTATTATAACATTAAATTATTATATTTTTCTACGTTGTATAATTGCATTGCTACATTATGTTCACTATTTGTAGCATATTACTATGTTGCATTAGACTGTATATACATACATGTATATATGTATTACTGGAGCGCATGTAGCATAGTGGTAGAAAGCGCCATGCAAATGCATGACAAATGGGATCGATCCCCGCGCCCAAGTTCACCAAGTCCTCCATCCCTCTGGAGTCGGCAAATTGGTACCATACTTGTTTGAGAGGCTGGCAGCACGGGCTCGATACATCGGTAGGCTACCACGATTCATTGTAAAAGCCAGATATGCGTTCGATCACCTCCAGCGATGCGTAATGAAATCGAATGCTTGACACATCCCTCAAAGGTTGACCAACGCCGAGGGCTTTTTTCCTTTTTAGCTCTGTATATTATATATATATGTATGTATATACATATCCTTTGAGCAACAGAATGAAGTCTTTTCTTATAGAAGTCAGTCAAATGTCCAGGTACTCGAACACTGTAATTATCTGAACTCTATCTTCAGTTATGAAAAAACCGATGTCATTGCGAATCCGTTAAACCCTCTACGCCATTTAGATTGTTCTGTGGTGTATGGGTAGTGACGTTAAGAATTTAGATACATTACCAGATTCTGTTATAGATCGCCGTCTTCTCCACAGTTATCCCTTTGTCATTTGACACTTGGTGTGGTTCTCAGAAGTTCTATGGTTTTGAATTACGGTAAAGCTTATATGAAGTTTGCCAACCAAATTTAACCTTAAAAACGCCGGAAAGAAGTCCGATCAATGAGCGGCCTGGAAAGAAAGAAAAGCTTGCACAAGAAAAAAACCACCAGCCCAATGGAAACTGATAGACCTAGAGCTCTGAGGATTTTCAAGTAGAAGTTGATCTCCTTATATGAGAATTTTTAGCACAGAATCAGTCATCGAAGGAATTTTGTACACCAGCGTGAGTGGCACGGGATTCGTCCTGGATTTTCAGTGATGTCATCAACGACTAATCTAAAATATGCATAAAGGATAAACATTGTTTGCAGAGGTATTGAAAAAACAGAATGTGGTTTGCAGCTTAAATAGAGAAACTCTCGCTTAGCAACAATAGGGACGGATTTGGTTCCTTATATCGTCCTCAAGCTGTCGATTGACCCTTTGCAGCATTCTCTGCCGTCGCAATAATTGCTCGCTGCTAAAAAGTCCAAACAAACTTTTTTTCATCTCACGTGGACTTGCGACTGTCTATGATAAAGACAAAAAGACCATCTCTGTCAAGGTTGTACAGAATCTGAGGCCCTAGACCAGCCTCGATATATCGATGAGAAGAGAAGATAACAGGTCCTGAAATCGCAATTGAAGCTATGCACCAACACGATAGCCTCTGTGGATAATGGCGCGAAGTTTGTGAAACTAATATAGGAAGCGCTTCCAGGTAAAAGAGAGAAAAGAGATGGAAGTTGAGAAATTCATGGCGTTTTTGACCTTTCGAGGATCTGAGGTGTTCAACTTCGTCGCTACTAATCGGTCTTTAAAGAAGTATTCGGAGCATTAATCAACTTTTGAGAAAACAAAAGACGCACAAAATCAATTCCAGAACGTCTTTTTGGCCTGTCCATGGTTTTTTCAATTCATGTTTCCTCACTTAGTTCAGAAAATTTAGCATCTGAGTGGAAATACTGCTGCTTACATCAGGTGCATTTATATCCACATCCATGCTTTACGGCCATCCATCAAAAATGAATTTTGACAAAACACATGGTGGCTGAATGGACTTAGAATTGCTTATTCTACTTTATCTTCCCACAGTAGTGTTCGCTTCATCGTTTCATTGTAGGCATGTTGAAAAACATTTTGCAGGAAGTTGTTCATTTGAGCAGAACGCATGGTCACTCATGCAGAAAAGTAACTTCCGTCCAACCACACATCTACGAGCGAAATTGTGTAAATTCAATTGCAATGCAGCAAACAATGCAGTCTCTATTAAACATTTTAGTAGTTGAATGCATATTAACCTATACAGTGAATTCCGGGAGTCTACCGATGAATCAAATCCTTTTCTCGTCTTTTGAGTTAAGTCTTGTACCGATTCGCTGGCCAAGAGAGACTGAAGGCTCAGTAGCCCGTGAACGACCGAGATTTCCAAGCTAAGGTATTCCTGTGTCTTTAATATAGGAAGTAGGGTTGATGTCACAAAAGGAAAGTTGCTGCTTTGTATTACGATATGAGCTTTCAGGACAGCAGCAATTTGCACGCTTAATCTTCCGAAGTACAGGTTGTAAACGAATCTAGGGAATAGGAAAACAATTTCCTAGAAATTAGATCTGCACAAATGAACTTATTTGAAATGAAACATAATAGAGAAGGGAAATTTTACAGATGTTTCTGAATGAAACTGGTACTTAAACTTACTCTACTTATCGTGCTTGAAAGAAGACCTTATTTAGTTTTATCCACTGAGCATATTTCTACCTAAATTATTACGGAGTTAACAGAAGGATCAAAGATAAAGCGTTGATCAATCCCTGAGGGATGCGCCGTACATTCGACTTCATTAAGCATCGGTACATGTGATTGAATGCATATCTGGCCTTTAAATAACTCGCAGTGGCCTGACGATGTATCGAGCCAGTGCTGCTATCCTCACAGACAGGTCTGGTACCAATTTGTTGATCTCGGAGGGATCGAAGGCTTGGTGAGCCTGATGCGCGGGATCGTACTCATGTGTATTGCAGGGCGCTTGTGACCATTGCGCTACACGTATCGCTATTATTATGGATTTAGTAGAATCAAATCTACACAGATTTACATCGTATTATGTCTTGAGCTATATGAGGCCCTCAATTTCGCAGCCTTGTCATTGGCTTCATCGTTCAGATGTGCCGTTGAAATTTTTAAAGCAAAAGCCTAGAAGGCTGCGCCCAATCATCCTAGGCATTTGTATGAAGAATTATTGATTTCTGGTGTACTACTTAGCATTTATGCGATGGAATGAATTTCTGCTAGGCTTATTTAAATAATGTCAAACATAGGCTATAGTAACAGTGCGGTTTTTAAGAACAGTGTCCTCAACCTTTAGAATTAGAAGCTTCTTCGCTGTAATGATAAACATTCTCTGGAGACGAAGTGGATAATGCATATATATATATAAATATATATCTAAAAAATATATATATGTGACGCGTGCGACGCAGTGGTCGGAGGCGCCCTGCAATACACATGGGATCGATTGCCGCGCCTCTCCCCCATAAAGCCATCCATGTCTTCGGGGGCGGTAAATTAGTACCAGCTTGTCTGGTGGGATAGCAGAACTGGCTCGATACATCGGTAGACCACTGCGACTCATTGTAAAGGCCATTCAATCACCTCCAAACAATGCTTAATAAAACCGAATGCATGATGTATCCCTAAGGGATTAATCAAAGCCGAGAGCTTTTTTTATCCTTTATATATATATATATATCCCAAATAATCACGTTCGCTTTTAACGAAATATTCGACCACTGAAGACTTTAGAACTCTTTTATTTATTTTCAGCTATTCTTATTCCTGGCTGGTGTTTTTAATTGGCCATGTCACATCATCAATCGCACTACATACCGGTTCTCTGTATCTGTCAGTGGCAATGGCCTACATTCGGTGGACAGCACTCGATCGATTAGACGCTAAATGGATCAATAACAGAGCGATTGGGTAAGATATGTATGTTCTGGATGCGGAAGTACACATGAAGTTCGGCTACTTGTTTCGGATGTATCGTAGAATTTCGGAGTGGATATTTTACGGGATATCATTGCTAGTTTCACTAAATCTAACGTCCTGTTAGCTTACTGGATTCGATATCCACAAAAGTTCAATCATACAGTAAGCACTGCAATTTTGACTAATGCATAGAAAAACATGGAAACCGCGCACTACTAGGCTAGTGGGAAGTCAATTTAATACTAATAAATGTTTCATGGAACTCTATAATGATAGTCAACAACGAAAAAAGACCAGTAGTCGCATCATGAATTTCCCTTATTATTGGCAACCGCATTAGCACGCTCTATGAGATGACAGCAGAACGATTTGTTAGAAAGGATGAAGGATAAAACACTCGGCATTAATCAATCCCTGTGGAAGGCGCTATGCATTCGACTCCATTCGTTGAATCGTAGAAGTGATTGTATGCAAATCTAGTGTGTACAGGTGTACAATGAATTAGGGCGACCTATCTCTTAATCCATTTCTTGTTTTCGTATAAATTCAATGTGGATGCAATCCCAGACAAGTCTGATACCAATTTGCGTGATATCACGTCTGAGTGTCTGATACCACGTGATATCTCAGGGCATTCCTCTCTGCTATTCATTGTAGGGTTTTTGGCATTGATCCAAAAAGCCTCAAGAAGTTTTCGCGCTGATGTTTTGGACTCCTGTACAAGGATATTGACTTTTACTTCAAAATCGTCTCCGCTATGCTTTTGTATCCTATGCGTGCCTAGTGGGGTGCTTCGTCTTAGTTTTCGTTTGCCATCTAGGTGTTCTTTTATACGGATACACAAAGGTCTGCCCGTTTCGCCAATATATTCATCTCCGCATTTATTACAAGAGATCAGGTATATCGTACCTGAACTCATGCAATCACCGTCCTGCCGTAGGGCAAGTTACGTAATTTGTTGTTTCACATAGACGGTCATACGGGCGGTTACGAACTAACTGACGACGTAGAGTAGCCGATGGTATTTCAACTATCGCTACCGATTTGTTCGCAACAAGAGCTCGAGCCAACTACAACCGGCGGAGGCTCGGCTCTCTCTAATGGCATGAACTCGCTATTAGAATTGCGCCCAAGTTCCTCACTAACTGAACCCATTTCTAAAGTTAACCTTTTGTAGGGTCGCATGTAAATTGCATGAACGTTAAGAGAGACTCCGTAAGAAAACCAGACTATTGCCGTCGTTTCTCTAAGTGTAGACCTCGTAAGAACGCTAGACCGCTGCCATCGTCTCCTTAGGCGTTCTTCTGATAAAAAGACCCTCACAATAAAGTTTCTAAAAAACTTCAGGTTTTACAATGTTTAACGTTTTGTTTTCTGCCTTCTATAATTTTCATGGCAGGTTACTAAGCGAAATACAACCACAACGTTGCTGAGATATTTGCAAAACTGCGGTCCGGAGTTTTGCAAATATCTCAGCATTACAGCAGTTATATTTCGCAAAATACCTTGCCGTTAAAAATAATAGGCAGTAAGTAGAAAGGTTAACATTTTAGAATGTTTTACGAGCACCCAAATGTTCCTGGACGTAACTTGCGTTCTAACAGCGACTTCGCAGTGAAGTCCTTCAACGTTACCACCCTTTATACAAACATGTCAAATGACTCCCCACGCAAGCCATCCACGAGCTTCAGCCATACGAAGGAGTAATGAACATGTATGACTTTTCGATTCAGCAGCTCATGGCCCTTTTAAAGGTGTGCCTAAACTGCTCAATCTTCAGATATGTATTCTTTCTTTGATGAGCTTACACAAGGTTGATAATGATATTTATTTATTTTCGGTTAACGTTTCGACGTCTTCGTCTTCCTCAGAGCTGATGATCCCAGTCGATGGTCCATGCTTGTTGTTCGTCTCAACGTTGCAGCTTCGTCGTCGTGTCGAGTCAGGTCTTCCTCAGTGTGCCATCTCCTCGAATGAGGCATCATCACTCAGTGATGCCCTTTTATACACGATGCTAATGGTCGATGTAATGATAATATCCGGTGATAACAACTTGTTTTTCTTCCGGACATACATCATTGCGCACATCGTGCAGAAGTCGGTGTTGTTATCAGCTAGCACAAAGCGTAGTAATATTTCGAAACCGACTTTCCTTAAACCTCGGTATCACTAATCAATATGTATTCTTTCTCCCAAGTCCGACTTTCTATTAACCTCGGCATTGATTGAATATATCTTTCTACTTCTGTTCAGCAAACACGAGATGCTATTTTATTTCTTTATTTACGCACAAGCTGACGTTTCGGCGGATTTCGCCTTCCCCAGAGCCTGGAAGGGTCAAGTTGATAGCAATCCATTCGGCCAAACACCTCCATAACCAAACAGAAAAAACGCTAAACCGAGATTTCAATGATTTCAATCACATTTAGCATGGCTCTGCACACTCGCCAATTTCTGTGAGTCTTCCACTGAGTATGTCGCGTGAAGACCGACAGCACCAAATTCACATGGAAGCGTAATGTGCCCCTCCCATCAGAATAACAGGCTTATATACTGTCCAATATCACGCGTGATAACGAGGCATTCCTCCTTGCGGTTCATTTTCGGATTCTTGGAATTTATCCAGAATGCATTCGGCAATCCATTAGGCACGCGACATACTCAGTGGAAGACTCACAGAAACTGGTGAGTGTGCAGAGCCATGCTAAATGTGATTGAAATCATTGAAATCTTGATTTAGCGTTTTCTCTGTTTGGTTATAGAGGTGTTTGGCCGAATGGATTGCTGTCAACTTGACCCTTCCAGGCTCTGGGGTAGGCGAAATTCGCCGAAACGTCAGCTTGTGCGTAAATAAAGAAATAAAATAGCACCTCGTGTTTGCTGAACAGAATTAGAAAGATATATTCAATCAATGCCGAGGTTAATAGAAAGTCGGACTTGGGAGAAAGAATACATATTGATTAGTGATACCGAGGTTCAAGGAAAGTCGGTTTCGAAAGATCTTCAGATAGTCCGGAAAACATAACGCACAATGGAGAAGGTTGACAATGGGACAGCGACTGCTACCAACATTTACCATTGCTTTATGTCCCGAGAAAAACCGAAAGAAAGTTGGCTTCTGTTCCTAATAAACGTCCATATTGACCTATCTGAAAACGGCTGCTTTAACAAATGGAAACTAAACTCAAGTAGCAAAACCATACTGCTTCACTAACTCTCGTCTCACTCCTCGCACACAAAAAGGGTGCTTGTGAGAAAGATGTTTCGGACAGCCACCAACACCTACACAGGAAGAGACTAGAAGGAAGAATCGCTGCAATTGGGCAGGTGAAAAGCCATTTCAAATGGCTACGAAACTGTAGCTCCTCGTGGTAGGTTTAGAGGAAAACCCTGACCCCTAAACGAATATTCTAGCTATAATATCATCTCGTTTAAACTGCACTTCATTTATAACGAACTAAGTGCAGCTATAAAACGTTGCTTAAGAAGTCTTCCATAAAAGTGGTAAAAATACGACCGGACACTCCAAAACACCAGCTTGTTCGCGACCGCCTGTATGACCGTTTAATACAACGCAGAATTGTCCTATATGCCCCAGCAATTGAGATGGCGATTGCATGAATTCGGGTGCAGTTTATTTGGTTTCTTGTAGTGTGAGGGGGCGAATATGTTGGCGAAACGGGCAGACTACTTTGTGTCCAGATAAAACAATTCCTAAACGCAAGTTTACGCAGCAAATCCCAGGACCATCTTTTTTCAAACGTTTCTCATTAAGAAAACAGTGAATTAAACAAATCTCTATTGGTTCAAAGTAACAGTCACTGTATTGGAAAAAAAAACTCTAAAAAACTCTAGAACTTGAACGCATTAAATCCTCGAACTATTCTAGATAAATGCCAAGAATCCAAAAAGGTACCGTAAGAAAGAATGATCACACGTCATCTTCCACAATATCTCAGGCTGTTATTTAACGTTGAAGAGGGCACTGTCCATACATGTAAACTCTGTACGGCTGTCTTCAAGTGAAAAACTCATAGATGGGGTGAAGTGTGTGAGGAAGTTGTTCTGATTCCAATGTGATTGAAATTTAAGCTCCTCGGCTTTTCTGGCGAGATTATGGAAGTATGCAAGTATGCAATCAGATAACTAGGTTGCAATCAACTTAACTGCTTAGAACTCCGGAGTTTAAATCTGCCGAAATGTTACCTCGTGCTGATAAATAAATAGTGTAGTGATAACCCCGTGTTTGTTCATCACGAAAACTGAATTACTAATCAAGAACGAGGTTAACAAAAAGCCGATTTTGAGAAGTACTGGATTAAATATTCAGTAAAGTTAAACCGTACAAGAAGCACTGCATTTGCTATTACAGTATGCCGGGCTACGGGAACTGTGTATTAGTGGGTTAGGGAAATCTTAATTTAGTTGTAATGGAATTTCATAATGATGATCAACAGCGAAGGAAATCCATAGTCGCACCATGAGTTGCCCTCATAAAAGGCAACCTCATTTGCATTATTCATGCGGTGGCAGCCGAATAATTGCTTAGAAGGGATAAGGGATAAAGTACTCGGCATTAGTCAACTCTTGAGGGATGTGCTATTGCGTTCGACTTCATTCTTAACATCGTAGAGGTGATTGAATGGAGATCTGACCTATAAAACGAATTACAGGAGCCTATTACTGGAACGGTTTAATGTACGTGTCATTCCAGATAAGTCTGGTACGAATTTGCCGTTCCTGTAGGAAGAGTGCCTAACTTGCTCGCAACGAGGGTTAGAACCAATGATCACGTGTTTATTGTACAGTATCTCTACCCACTGCGATACATTCATTACGAATTCCTGTAAACGTGAATACATCTCAAAGAAATGATGAAACCTATCCTTTTCGATGATAATCTGTGAAATTTAGGCATATATTCCTCTTCACTACCTTCTCTGTTACATTTATTTCTATACCAACATTGATGGTGCATAGAATTATACCGGTCAGCGAAGTACTAGGAACCAATGACACACAGGTGAATATTTTTTCTTTTTCATTCCAATGAAATCGTTTATCAAAGTCTTTATAATCTTTAAAATTAGCCTCTCTTCTACATTTCAATAGATTGCAAAAGGAATTGTAGTTGTTGGTAGTTACAACTTTAAAATTCTGCTATGATTAATAGGGTGTTCCATCTAACTGGAAAATTTCATTTTCTATTCCGTACTGGCTACGAGAAGCTAAAATAAGTTCAGTTAATTCTTCGCATTTTTGTTGAGCAAACGCGAGGTGTTATTATTCTTTATTCACGAATAAGCTGACGTATAAAAAATACTCCGCAAGGCACGCATGCCTCATTATCATGCGTGATATAGGGCAGTATATAAGACTGCTATTCTGATAGGAGGGGCACATTATGCTTCCATGTGATTTCTGTGCGGTTGGTCTCTACGTGACATACTTAGTGGAAACCTCATAGGAAGCGGTGAGTGTGCAAAGCTGTGTTCAATGTGATTGAAATCTTGGTTTAGAGTTTCTTTGTTTGGTTATGGAGGCGTCTGGCCGAGTAGATTGCTATCAACTTGACCTTTCCAGGCTCTGAGAAAGGCGAAATCCGCCGAAACGTCAGCTTATTCGTGAATAAAAAATAATAACACCTCGCGTTTGCTCAACAAAAATACAAAGAATTACTTGATCAATGCCGAGGTCGGTCGTGTAAGTTCAGTTACTTCACATCAATACTAATGAGATACAGCAAACTTTTTTTTGACACTTTGGTAGGATTCTCTCCAAGGCTAAGTGGTATGGTTTCCAGACGTCCTACACAACAAGTGCACACCACACAAGTGACCTATGCATTGGCTCCAATGCATGTTCATCCTGACTATTTACACGTCCTAAGTTCGCTTATTACATTCTTCCTAAACGGTGGATACTTTGTCTAACATAGATGTTTGGTTAGATATGGTCAAGGCTGTGATACTGTAACAAACGCCATGTACCGTAACAATTAAGTGTACCCCACAACACTGTAGCCATTGCTCTGGAGTAACTATCGTATTCACACACTTATATACTATATTGTGAACATGTATGAAATATGGAACAAAATGTGTGTGAAATAGTAAATAATATAAGCAACTGATAAATAATTTATAAAATATGAAGGTTTGATGTAGGTATTGTGAAGTTCCATCAGTGCATAATCATTTCGACTCCCAACAGCTTACCACCTCATCGTGACTGGGAGGTGTTCGTGGGTGTCGGACTGCAATGTTCAGCGGGGGTTCACCCACAAGTAGGGTCTCCCTAGCAGAGGAGGTCGGCACTTCCATCGGGAAGCGCAAATAAGAGTAAACCAATACCAGGATCGTCCACCGTGCTGATACCAAACTAGTCGCATGGTGGCAAAGCCTCCTTTGATCCACAAGGGCTACGACTCCTGTGGTGGTGATGACCTGGGCCAGACTTTGGCCAGGCTGAGCTCGGAACTCCAGAGAACCACAATGGCTAAATCAGCAAAACTCTGAAAAAATGGAGATTATGCTGGCGTCCGCATAATCAGTGAGTACGGGCCATCAAAGTGTCGAAGTGTGAGCTTTCACCTTTCCATATGAGTTTCATCAAATTATCAGTGTGCAAAAGCTTTTTCTTTAATGGTATGATACAATGAACGAACAAAAGATATATTCATGAGCATTTTACTTTTTACAGTATGAAAGCCTCTACACCGTGAAATTAGACGAAACCGATTTAAACGGATGTACATTGTTTCGTGCCAATTTATGGATAACTGGCATTTTCTTTAAGGTGAGAGTCGCTGCATAAGAGTGAAAAGCAGAAACGTCTCAATGGATTTCATTACAAGGTTTCTGCTTTAGGCTGTTCCATGCGCTCTCCTTCTTTGGTTTACGATTGCATTAATATGGAAACTATGCGAAATGAGCAAGAAACGGAAACAACTCAGAGCTGATAACAAACATAATCGGTAGGACCACTAAAGAGGAAAAAAGAATAAGAAGACAATGAGGATGAAGAAGAAGCCGAGATTAAGTAGATCATATCTACCGAAGTTCGCTTATTACATTCTTCCTAATCAGTGGATACATTGTCTAACATTAGATGTTTGGTTAGATGTGGTCAACACTGTGATACTGTAACAAGCGCCATATACCGTAACGATTAAGTGTACCCCACAGTTCATAAACTCGATAGCATGCATTTTTTTTTTCAGAAAACACTCTAAGGTTAGCATTGATAAGACGACCCTCATGCTGATCATCATGTTGGTGGTCTTCTTGTGTACAGAACTACCGCAAGGTAAGTAAAATATACGTTATTTTATTCAGCTTTAAGTCGTTTGCATGAGATTTATGGGTCAATACAAATACAAATAAAACCACATCTAAACTTGTTGTGAGTTCGAGCCTTGATGTTCAAGATCTGATGAATCTGAATGTTTTCGACGTTTAGATAGTGCAAATGCAAATGTTTTCTAACGACTGCTGTGCCTCAGCACTTGTGAACTCCAATGTGAATTGATTTCCACTCATACGCTTCAAAAATAGTGTCCGTTTTCAACCAATATAACGTGTAGTAAACTTTATAGATTGAAATAAGAACCATTAGAATCCATGGGCCAATAAGACTGCCGTTCTTCACTCTACAACTCTGAAACTGCGAATTTGTAAAGCCCAGAAGCCATACTTTTGCCGAAAATCCTATTTGGAACGCGGATGCAATTGAACAAGCGCAATTTCGCCAGCATGACGTGATGATGTCGCCGGATGCGTCGTTAATGTTCTCCGCTTTCAGCCGTCATTAGGATTGTTGAAATATCAAATTTCCTCGGCAATTTTCCAGAACTTCTGTTCTAGGAAGTTCAAAAATGAAGCAACTTCTTTGAACGTATTTCTTCTGAACTAAACGTTTCAAGTACTCTACTTACCGAAATTTTATCAGTATCAGCTGAAAAACCGGTGAAGAACTCCAGGTTTTCGGCGTTTCCCACTTAACATATAACGCCTGTAATATAGTGGTTGTAGTGGTAGTCGCGGATTCTTAGGAAGTCGACACACCAGAACTATAGTAAGGACGTCTGGACAGATCCGACATCGCCACCACCACTATTTTTGGTGCACTGCTGGCTCGAAACGATCCGACGTCGCCCGCACCACTACATGACGCCGATTTTTTGATAAGTGACGGTAGTTCCTCCACAATTAGAACATTTGAGTTGTGAACTAGATAGATTTATATAGGAGACTTGGCGCTATCTCGATATTTGTGTATAAAACTTCTATACAGTAACTCGAAAGACCGACTTTCTATGAACCTCGGCATAAATAGTTGATATATTTATTTATGTGATCTTATAAACTGATCTTCTTAAGAAGAAGAAGAAAATACTGGAAGCAGCAGAGAAAAGATGCAGTTTGAAACAATGCCGTCGGGACTTGTGTGATTATAGTGTTCTACTGTCGGCCCTGATGAACGAAGATGAGATTCGAAAGACCGACTTTCTATAAACCTCGGCTTAGATAGTTGATATATTTATTTATGTGATCTTATAAACTGACCTTCTTAAGCTGACGCGAGGTTGGTACAGATCTTCGTTGTCGTTGTTTTTGATGTTATTGAACGATGGCTGACGTTTCGGCGACTTCGCCTTCCTCAGAGCCGTGATGTTACGTGCGGGACTCTAACATCACGACTCTGAGGAAGGCGAAGTCGCCGAAACGTCAGCCATCGTTCAATAACATCAAAAACAACGACAACGACAACGACAACGAAGATCTGTACCAACCTCGCGTCAGCTTAAGAAGATCAGTTTATAAGATCACATAAATAGATTCTATACAGTACTCTTCCAATGTTAAGTATATTTTGATTTAAAACTCTCAAAAATATAGAGCTGGAATTTCGAATTTTTAAAGTTTTCGATGCTAACCCAGTGGTTACAAACAGGCAACCTCGTTGTCATTTGTTTCTTTCCTAACACTTGCTTTCCCACCATTGTATTACAGCTACTATTTAGGTCTACTTGCGATTCTGTCCGCCATCTACCCAACGCATATTCACACCATGGTCTACTTGAATGTTGGAGAAGTTCTTGATTTAATGTCGCTAGTGAACTGCCTTACTTCATTCTTTTTGCACTGTTGTATGTCTAGTACATATCGCGCTAATGTTCGTCTTCTGTTAATCCCTAATAACAAAACAACCACACGAAAGACTACAATGGCAGTACAGTCGTTAAAGTTACTAATGTCATGAACGTGGTCGCTGAGGCGACTACTGACTTTATGAATTCAAACGATACTGAACCTTAGATCCAAGATCGTTCAGTAGTCATAGGATATCGTGCTGAAGTATCGTCCAACCTCCTATCTCTAGTTCGCTGTTTGTTACTTCTGCGAACTGTTTCTTGTTAATGCGTACCTGACATGGAATGGATGTAGACCACAGTACTTGCCTGACGATAGATAGACATCCAACTCAAAACCTTTTCTTAACTCATAGAACGACAACTGAATCATAAGGAACACTGCAAACTGTCTATCAAGAGTCGGTCTATTTCTCAAGTTGCTTTGGCAGTAAGGGATTTTTACCTGTCCTTAAAGCCATTTACTACTTCAGAAAGTGGTACTTTTCCCATATCTCTACACGTAACGTTTTATAGAGCATTGTGACCATAGTGCCATTCATGTATGATGTACCAGTTACACACGGGTATAAATAAACATTTCTTAAAGTGATCTATGAACAAACACCAAATTACAACTGAAATCCACAGTTTAACGACGGACAAACAAGCTCTTACGTTAACAGACATAATTAGAGCTTAGAAAAAATATCTCATGTTCAATATTTTTGATCACAAGGTACAAACACGTACCCCAGATGGTTACTTATAACTTGGGAGAGAATAGGTAGTGATACCTTACCATACACTACCGGAGTGAATTCCATATTTGAGGAGATCCCCGATCGCCCTTCATGCACTTCCCAGTCATATGGTCGCACTGAGTTGATGCACAAGGACACTATGATATATATGCATATAAAAATGACTACAAAAGGTCTAAGTCAGTTCGGTGAAGCGAGTTGCGAGGAAACCCATCCTCATAACTCACCTACGCCTCAAAGGAAGTGCATGGGTCGCTCTTGATTCGCTTCCAATTCATTATTGTTTTCATCACCTTCCCTTACCACTGTTTCGAAACTTCGCCTCAGAGAGAGATGTGGTCACCAATTCAACGATAACATAGATTATTCACAATGAAATACAAAGAGATGTGTTTAAAACAAATCAACAGAGTCAAAAGTAGATTTAGCACTGCTTCTCGCAGCAAATAAAGCACCATTGCCAGATGAAACCAAACTAGTGGAGAGATACTAACGGCACACTTTGGAAAAAACCTCGTAACTACTCTACATTCCAGTGCGTTATAGACTATCCCATGCTGCCTCTAAAGAATATAAAATCTCTGTGACTCGTCAACGATGGCAACAGAGGATAAAGCGTATCATCTGGATTTGAATCTATTTGGCCTGCTATTCATTCAGCAACAGTGACCATAACACCACTTCCAATAATCAGCCGTCTGTCGAGCGAAAACATTTGGCAGACGCCATTCGCCTTTCGTTGGTTTTCATACTTGCCGGTGCTCATAGGAACCTCAAAGTGTGCTTTCTGTATATGGCCAAAAGTATTTCGTAGCCCATTTTGGTATTAGATCTCCTCTGTCTACATCGAAGAGCAACATCGCCAAATGAGGAAGTATCCGGGCACAACAACAGGGAATATTCACTTTCTCAGCGCTCTACTACAGTGGTATCGATCCGCTTTAGCAGAAAGAAATCTTGAGGGACCGTGTAATATGGATAAGAGTAGAGTACTCCGTCACACCAACGCGCTCGAATTTGTAACCATTTCGACTTCAACTTACTACAATATAGATTCATGCACCTCTCAGAGTTCTATTTCAGTGGTCTCGTTCCGCTTGAGCAGAAGGAAACCCTGAAGGACCATGCAATAGGGATAAGAGCCGAGTACTGTGTCATATTAACGCACTGAAATTTGTATCCATCTGGAGATCAGTTTACCACGATATAGTTCGGACCATTCGTTAACAACAGAATTAGATCGACTGGAACACACCTTGACATCTTATATCAGTTGCTAGTCTGATTTCAATCTTCTCTCAAGAAAACGATCCTCTAAGGCAATTAACCGTTTTCTACGACCTAAAATCTGAAATCGAATACCGAACATTGAACTGAATTAAATGAGAAGCAAATTGAGTAGTCCAATAAAAAAAAATTAAAAGAACAACTAGAAGAAATTTAAATAACAACAAGAACACTACAAATACTGGCTGAAATACCATTTTAAAATCGAACTGTTACCTAGAAAGCACGTGGAAGCATTCATTGTCAACTAACATGATAATCAGAAGTAGAGATACAGACGATTATTAAGATCAATATGGACGCGAAGGACATTAAAAATGTGAACCATTACCAAAGAGGCTTAAATTGCATGTTTTATATATTTTAAATAAATGAAAAGATAAGTATGAGACCTGGAAGCTAACTGTTTGGATTTGCATGCAATAATAAGTATATTATATGCTAATACCAGTGAAAAAATCTCCCACCACATAAAAAAGGAACAACGAAATGTTCTTAGCGCTCAATGAATATGAAAAATAAAAAGCGGGGACAATGCCTGAAGACCATAACTCTCGGTAAAAGAGGTCAATTATCACCTCTTTCATAAGAAATCTAAGCCAGATCCTTTGAAATTTTCCGATGCCATACACTCAATGTCCACTCGCTGCGCGTCGTCGTCTTCGTCGATTAAACCTTTCCATCCAACTCCTGAACCATATGCAAAGACGGTAAAAAAGAGATTTACAATAATGAATAAGTACCAAAAAGAATAACAACGTCCTAAGTTTTACTTAATACCTATTCTTTCCGTGTATCAAGAAAACAGTGGATAATTCTTTTTTTCATGGCAGGATATTACGTGAAATACAACCACAATGATGTTGAGATATCTGCAAACCTTGAGCTTCAGTAGAGTTCGAACCCGCCACCACCCTTTCCAAGCGCTAACGTGCTAACCACCACAGCAATCCAGGACTTTGCTTTGCCCTTCCCTCAACCAGTTTTCTACTCTAATAATGCTACCAGAAATCACCGTCAACGGGAACGTGCTGAGGATGCAGTCCAAAAACAATGTCATAACTTTTATTCACTGTCTATTCTTTTTTAATAGCAGAGTACGACGTAAGATACAACCACAAAGGGTCTCGGTTGGTGCATTGGACATGTGTGCACCATTGGGTAATCGCGAGTTCGAAGCCAAACTGAAGTTCCCGAATTTTGTTCATACCTCAGCAACCTTTTGGTTGTACCTGAAAAACGTTTTCAATTCTGTAAGAAATAAATTCGTAAGGACTAATTTCATTACTTTTTATCTACTACCTATTCCTTTTTCACGGCAGGGTATGAAGTGAAATACAACTGCAATGATGCTGAGATATTTGCAAAACTTCGGACCTCAGGTGTTTGCGACGGGACCTTCGTTACTGCCCTTTTCTGGGGTTAACGTGTTCACCACTACACCATGCGTGTCCTTCGTTTCGACTTTCTCTCACCCGTATTTTATAAGCGCCATCAGCAATCACCCGTCAACGGGATTGATCTTGGAACTAGCTCTAATGTCTCCAATTCTATACAATATCTAGCACTAGAAAGAACCAGTGAAATAACAACCGCTTCTGCCCAAGTTAATAAATAGATTTATACAAATAGTTACAACTTATACTGTTACAGCATACCTGTTCCTATGTTTGCATGCTTGCTATTTTAAAGCTTTTATTTCCTAGCAACGTTTTTTACACTACACCCTAACAAATGATTAACAATGACAATGGTGGGTGAACTAATTCACAAGATAAAAATTTCGTTTCTTTTGCCTTATGGACAAGACGTTAAAAGTAAAGTTGTAGATGCAACTTGAAATATCAGCAAAACATGGGCTGCTGAATCGTTCCCTAGGATGTACAGAGTTCTAAACGTTTCGTAGGGGAGATATGGAGCTTCATAAGAAAAGGTCGAAGGTGCGCAACAGCAGTTGACAACAGCTGCAAATCTCTAACCTAACAAAAACAGTCTATTTCTCGATTCTACTGGTTGAAAAATGTGGATCCCATATGGTAACCAACGTTGTTCCCGCAATACAGTCGAAAGTTCAGTTCACCAACAGAAGGCAGGGTGTTTCATGCTCTGCAGCTGGATTAATCCAAGAAAGAATTCACACATACTTATTCGGGCTCTACAAAACTTTCGAAGTTGTGGAAGTGACTAATTGCTTCGGTCACCATAACTACTATAATCAATTCGGGCGTAGTTCCACCAAAGATGAATCAGAACAAAAACTGTAAAGTTCAACTTGGTACCTGGTAAATTATGAGACAAGTCCTTAATTAAACTAGATTAAGTAAACCAATACCAGGATTCACCACCGCCCTGGTATCGAAGACACAAGGTGGTAAATATCCCTCTGATCCACAAGGGATGCGATTGCCTGTCGTGGTGACGCCATGAGGCAGACTTTGGCCAGCGTGTCCTTGGGACTCCTGGGAACCACAATGGCTTAACCAGCAAATCTCCGAAAAATGGAGATTATGCTGGGTCCCGCATAACTAGTGATACGGCCCGTTCAAGTATCAGTATCAAGTAATAATGAATGATCACCTGTCACCTGTATCACCTATAGTCCCGTTGATCGAGTGACTCGAGCGGGCGCCAGTAAATCGTCTATTTCTCCCTAGGGACTCGTCGAGCATCATATCTTTCTTCAAGGCGCTTTCTGAAGAACCCCGACCATCGGGTCGGTGTTCTTCCTGCAGTACGTTTGACATCCCGAGGAATTCAATCACTAACGGCTCCTGTTCATCGGTTGTCATTCATACGCAATATGTGACCGGCCCGCCTAATCTTCGACTGTTTGGCGTACGGAATGGCACCTTTGCTTTTCGATCGTTGACGCAGATCGGAGCTTCGGATCTCGTCTCTTCCTTGTGTGGAACGGGATACTCCTAGCAACGTCATTTTGACTGCGCGTTCGATAACGCTGAGTGACCTTCCATCCTGCTTACGCAGCGACCAGGTTTTTGACGCATGCGTTAGAGCAGGAAGAACCGTTGAGTAGAAAAGGTGGGCACGGAGTCGGGTGTTCTTTGTTATCTTCACTACATCCTCGATACTCTTCAAAGCTCCCCAGGCCGCTCGTTTCCTTCTGCTCAGCTCTGAAACTACGTCGCTCATCATATTGTCTTCCCGACATAAATAGATATAACTGGAGCATTCGGAGATATTCGTTCCGTTGAGTGGGAATGGGGCATACGAAACCAATCCGTTCCTCATGAAGATCATTTTTGTGAGATTTAGTCGAAGACTAATCTTTCCATAGGTTTTATCAAAGTAGGCAAGCATACGTTCTGCTTGGCTAATGTTTGGTGTTATAAGGACGATCTCATCAGCAAAGCGAAGATGGTGAAGTTGCCGACCGTCGATTTTCACTCCCATATTAACCTATTTCAATGTTCGCATGACGTTCTGGAGGGTGGCGGTAAATAATTTTGTCGAGATGGTATCGCCTTACCTAATTCCTCTTTTGACGTCAAAGTTAATATCGTTGTAGAATGGTGATATAATGGTTGTGAAATTTTTGTACAGCTCACGAACAATCTTTATGTACTGAGTATGGACTCCTTGACTATCAAGGGTTTCCCAGACTGCTTCCATCTCAGCTGAATCAAAGGCCTTCTGTAAATCGATGAAAGTGAGACAGAGCGGTCTTCTGTACTCTCGCGATACTTCAATGAGCCGTGCTACCGTATGGATGTGGTCCATTGTACTAAATCCTCTTAGTGAAAAGTTTGTAGATGACAAACAGTAAGCAGATGGGGCGATAGTTGCCGATATCGTGCAGGTCACCCTTCTTGAACAATAACACGGTGTTGCTGGTCTCCCATTGGGTTGGAACCTTACATCCAGACAGGTAACGTGTGAAGACGAGAACTGGCAGAAGGTTCTTCAGGTGTTCTGATCTTATCCTGTCCGGACATGGCGCTGTTCGATTTTTCCCCGAGGAAACGGCATATCGGATTTTGGAAGGGAGAACCGCTCGTACAAAAAATCCATTCTCCTTTATTTCATAAAACGGAAGATGGACGAGGCTTTCGAAAAGATCTTAGTGGTACCTGTAAATGATTTTCGCCATTACCTTTCTGGACGGTGCAACTGTTCCGTCTGGGCGTCGGAATGCAAACATCGTGGTCTCGTAACTGGCGAAGCCTCGGTGGACTTTGCGAATGCTTTTCCCAGCCTCGGCTGCTTCGGCCATTACTGCTGCTCTTCTCTCTCTAAGATCTTCTTTTATCGCCTCTCTGCATTGCTTTGCAAGTTCGGATGTTAGTTCGCGGTTACCTGCAGCTGGTACAACTCTGCGCTGGCGTATCAGCTCGAGTGTTTCTGGAGACAAACATCTCTTTGTGGCTTTCGACCTCTCAGCTTTCGTAGCGCTAACGTGAAGATGTTGAATGAGCCGATCGTATTCTTCGTCGATGTTATCGACAACGGCATCTTCTCAACAGCCGACTAATGAATTGAATAAATCCCAGTTTACGGTGGTTCTGGGACTTCGGTTTCGGAATTTAACGGCTTTCTTTCCATTCCGCGAGAAACAGAATCGTGCACGAAGGCGACGATGGTCTGATCCCGTGTAGAATTTTGGAACAACAGCGAAATCGGTTAGGCAAACCCTTCTATTTGCTATGATGTAGTCTATTTCGTTATAGTCTCCACTGGGAGGCTCCCACGCCCAGCGCTGAGGGTGGGGCTCATGGAATTGCGACTTACCATTGATGGTCTTGGTCGTCATGATAGACTCAGACAGCTGCTCACCCTGTCCGTTCCATTGTAATACGTGAGTCCCAATGTGACGTTCTTCAGGCGTTCTTCTTGGTCCAGTCTTGACGTTGAAGTCTTCAATAGAATAGAATACCTTGAGGAATGTATGGTCTTGTCTGTAAAACTTCTCCAAATCCATATAGAACGCTTCGACTTCTTCGTCATAGTTTGATGTCGGCCCGTAAACGACGAAGATTGTCGAAGCCGGTATTGATCCACATCTTTTTAATCGTAAACTTCCGATTCGGGTTGTTAGTTGCTCGAATGAATCAATTTTCATGGACAAACTCCTGTTGACGAGAACGCCGACACTGCCTACTCCTCTACTGTCGCGTGTTCCGAGGAATAGTTGTTCTCCGGTGTCATAAACGGTGTTGAATGGGTGGCGTCGTCTGGTCTCGGCTAGGCCGATGACGTCGTGCGTTAGACTTCTCGCTTGCATGAGCAAGCCTTCTATCGAGGACTCGGATGCAAGTGTTCGTGCATTGTAGGTACAGATCGTCACCTTAGTTCTTTGCTATCCAGGCAGCTTCCATTGGCCCTGTGATTTTAGCAGCCTCTCCGTACTCGTCCCACCCAACGCTGCCGATTTGGGGGCTCTTTCGGGGTCAGGGGAATGGAGCCCGTTTTTTTCTACTGCGTTTAGCATTTCTGATACCCACGTATAGCTTGCTGGGCTCTGAACGTGGGGGCTGGGTATACTCATGGGTAGCTTGCCAGGCTCTCCCAGAGCGGACATGGAGCCCGATTTATTTGTTGGAGGCGACTCCTAACCGCCTCCCATATACTTCCAGTCACTTGATTGCAGATTTTTGGCCGAACTGACTCGTAGAATACAATCCGCATAAACAAGAACGCACCCACACACGCATGCATGAATATGCCTATCAAATACAGAAAGTATGTGCCAAATTAGAGCAGCAGAAATAGCGAGTCCATCCTCTGGATCCACCTGCATCTCAGGGAAGCAATGGTCACTTTTCGTCCGCGATTAACCCCCTATCCACCACCTGGGGACGCGCCACGTAGGCTCGCGACTAACCGGCTCGAGACCCCTCATATGAGGGAGATCCGTAGCGTAATGATAATAATACGAAGACGAATTCCTCCTCATATAAAAGTCAAAATAATGCAAAGTGGAAATTTTCAAAAAAAAACCGAAAAAACCTTATTGGAATTCATTAAAATAACGAAATAACTTGCATGAAACAACACCACATCTGGCGTTTACGTTCTCTTTCACGGAACTTTTGTGTATAAACCTCGGCTACCACATCACCAGGCATTTGTGAGAACTGCATTTGCGACAAGTCCTCTTCCTGAAATGAAATTCACAATTATAAGTTAGAATAGGGCTAATTAAGCACAAAATGGGAAAGATAACCAAAACGTAGGTCATATTTGAGTTCCTTTGAGCCTAAACGAAACGAATGTGAGAAACTGAGCCTAAATCACGGAAACTTAAACGATTTCTACAACTTTTAAACATTTTGACCACATGTCTGGAAATTACTCTGAAAAATTTATTTATGTGATCTTATAAACTGATCTTCTTAAGCTGACGCGAGGTTGGTACAGATCTTCGTTGTCGTTGTCGTTGTCGTTCTTTTTGATGTTATTGATCGATGGCTGACGTTTCGGCGAATTCGCCTTCCTCAGAGCCTGGACGTACTTTATGTTAGAATACTTTTTATTATTCGGTGGAAAAGAAGGTTAAAGTATTAATGAAGATCAAACTTTCAAATAGACGCCATATTGAACAGAAAGGTCACTCACCGTGATGTTATGGCAATATGGCGTCTATTTGAAAGTTTGATCTTCATTAATACTTTAACCTTCTTTTCCAGCGAATAATAAAAAGTATTCTAACATAAAGTACCTCCAGGCTCTGAGGAAGGCGAAGTCACCGAAACGTCAACCATCGTTCAATAACATCAAAAACAACGACAACGACAACGAAGATCTGTACCAACCTCGCGTCAGCTTAAGAAGATCAGTTTATAAGATCACATAAATAAATATATCAACTATTTATGCCGAGGTTCATAGAAAGTCGGTCTTTCGAGTTACTCTGAAAAAGAAAAACCCACCCCATTAAATGATTCTCAGCCTCAATCAACTTTCTCAACAACGAACTCACCTTGATTGAAGCAAGTTTATCTACCAGTACACTCATTGTGGAACTATTCGGGTCACAATGTGAAACAGCACAAGTCACCTAAACCATAACAATGCAATATTGATGGAATCTACAAGCACTACACCGAAGTGTTAAAGTGTTATAACTTTACCATTTCATGTTATACGAGTCTAGATGATGGTACACTTTCTGCAAATATGTAATACCTGCAGTGTAAAACATTGGTACCATTAAAATTAGTCATAACTCAACGTGAACGACGTTTCGTCACGTTCATATAGCTCACTACTGCCTCATCTACAGAATTCATTCCTGACTTTAACCAATGAAAGACAGAATGACATGCTCGTTGTATCATATCCTTCCCTTATGTCTTTTTCCTTCCGTTTATATTGCATTAAGTAGTTCGGGAAAGAAGGCAAGAATTGCGATTTTATTTTTCTTGTATATGTTTCAAAGATAATTTTCCTTCGAATGCCATACTATTACATAGCATTACAAAGTTCAATTTGTGCCATTTTGCTCCGCATAATTAAGCTATAATAGAAATGGTAAGCTTAACAAGTTTAACAGGTTAGTAATTGAGATGTCAAAACAGCAAAATCGTCAAATTTATTTCTATGAGCTCGTACTCGGTTGAATACAGAGCAAACGGCTTGAAACACTAATGTGGTATGGCCCTAGGAATTGTTAACGAACCCACAGGGTGATGTCGAGTTGGAAAATTCCATCCTGGACAATTTGACCACGAAGGTCGCGGACGTCCTTCTCCCATCGACGCCGATGAAGCCAGAGTGGAAGAAAACAGATAGACAACAGCTCGAAAAGTTGCGGAAGAACTTCATGTAAACACTTCAACTGTTTCAGTACATTTAAAGAAAATTGAGTGGGCGAGCGAACTGGACAAATAGAAGCCGTATGAATTAGCAACACTTCGCGCCACTAACGCTGGAGATGCTGAACGAACTGTCCGACGAAACTCCCTCATCCACCACACTTGCCAGACGTTTCCCCTATCAACTATTACTTCTTCAAGCATCCTAAAAACCTTCTGTGCGAAAAGCACTTTGGAAACAACGTCGAGACCAAAACTGCCTTTGGTGACTTCATCGCCTCGTGAATTCCAGGGTTCTGCCCAACCCGAATAGAAAAAGTGTTTCTTGTAGGCAAAAATATGTTCGTTCTCATGACACTTAATTCAATTAATAAAGCTTATTCGGATATATGTGATATGCGATTTTAAAGAATGTAGGTTAAAGTCCTACATTAATTTTGGAACAATCTAATACTTCACGATTGACCATTATTTGTCGGAGATGAAATACCTGAAACAGATGATCACGATCCAGTGTATTGGCCGAACGGGCAACAAATTGTTCGCATCGTGCCACCACTGGTTTCATGTCGAATCGAGAAGCAACACGCAAAATCAGAGACACATTCATGACTAAAACTATCATTCAAAATACAAAATAGAAAAGGATAAAGGATAAAGCTCTCGGCGTTTATCAATCCCTGAGAGATGCACCATTCATTCGACTTCATTAAGTATTATTGGAGGTGAGTGAATACATATCTGGCCTTTACAATGACTCGCGGTGGTCTACCTATGTATCGAGCCAGTGCTGCTCCCTCCCAAACAAATCAGGCATCAATTTGCCGATCCTGGAGGGATGGAAGGCATGGTGAGCTATGGGCGCGTGGAACGATTCCACGTGTGTGTCGCAATAGCGCCTCCAACCACTACACCACACGCACCCTTTCAAAAATACAAAATACAAATTGCTGGCAAAAATGAACAAATGCGTAGAGCAGCTTGTTGTAAAAGGATAGATGTATGTATGAGAAGACACGCTGTCAACTACATTCAAGAGCAGAGCCACAAGTTTTCCTGCTCATTAACAAAAATACAAAAACAAATAGTGCACTGTAATTAAAAACTGGGAGAAAACAAGAATAGGAAAAAAAACTCCAACACCACCCAATCATTAAATCGAAATGCGACAGTGCAACGCTCTTAGACTCAACAACAAAGAGACTTAGCTTTTCAACATCACAAAAGTCTAAAAGTTACCTGAGATTGGTTTTCGCATGGGACAGAAGAATATGCAGCGAAAGAACTCCAGCATATCAGACGGTTTGATATCATCGATGATCAGTGAACGGTGGGCCGTCTCGCCGAAGCAGTAGTCTGCGAAAAACGGCGACAGCTCTGCCAACCAACCAGCATTTACAAAGCTACAACGGCTACCGTTTAAACCGAGAACGAAGTCAAACACAATTTTTTAAAACTGTAACAGACCAATTCGTAAAGAACTTTCTCGTTCTGGTTAAAAACTAACAAAATTTGTTGGCGACACGTCGCCTACCACTTCCTCTAAAAGTGTTCTAGTACATAACAGCATGTTGCAGTAGCAATTTATAATTGCACAGGGCTACTATAATTACTCTAACATTCCCAATATCCTACTGAATAAGGTCAAAGTCACAAGAATCAACACTTCCTAAAACAATTATAGTTCTACAAACGTCATGTAACACTCAGAACTGCCATTACAACTAAGTGCTTGTGTCATAATAAGCATGAATAAAGACGAATAAGGCTCTCAAATCCTGAGGAATACGCCATGCATTCGACTTCATTAATGAACGTTTGGAGGTTAATGCATGCATATCTGCCTTTACAGTGACTCACGATGGTCTACCGATGTATCGAGTTAATGCTGCTATCCTCCCAGACAAGTCTACTACCAATCTGCCGAACCCGGAGAGATGGAAGGTTTGGCGGGTCAGGGACACGGAGATTGATCCCATATACATTGCAGGGCGCCCCCGACCACTGGGCCACACTCTATTATAATAAGCATATCTTGGCAATAACGTACATATGATGAAATAGCACTGAAATTATTTATATTCGTAGGACCCATAACAAAATGTATAAATCTTGAAGTCAAGCAGACCCACAAAGAACGATCCTCTACAATGATTTCGAAACTGCGCGACGGTGTTGGACTCGCAAAGTCATCGTACGAGGACTTTGACACAACAATGTCTTCGTTCATACCACCGAAAACAGCGATCAGCGGCTTCACCGAGCCCTAAAAATATCACAATACATACTTTACTTATATTAGTGAAGTAAACGAGATTAAAGAACACTGCTGCATGAAAGAATCCAATTGAATCTCTGAAAAATCAAACACTTTAACACATTATACCTTGTTCATTTACTTAAAACATAACCTTTGTATGGAAAGAAACATAAGAACATCATATTTTCCATAGCAGAAGAGAAAACGAAAGGAAATTTTTCTCTTAAGTTTTCAGCACGGCTCTGGCATGCACTAAGAGATGCGCAAAACCTCGGCAGATTACTAGGAGAGCACCAGAACTCAACGACGCTGTTATCCTACACTAAAAACAGTTTGAAATATTATAACAAATGTAAAAGTCATATTAGCAAGCCCCATCCGAACGATGTAAAAAGAAAAAATAAATAAATCGTATCGAAACCGAATCGAGTACGTAGTATTTCGCAACTATCGGTACATATAACATAAAGCTCTACGGCAGACTTTGGCCAAGATGACCTCTGGACTCCAGGAAGACACAATGGCTAAACCAGCAAAACTCCGAGAAAGTGGAAATTGTGCTGGAGCCCGCACAACCACGGTGAAAATGGGCCATCCAAGTATTCAAATATCCAAGTAGCATAAAGCTCACTAACATATGAATAAAGCTCTATATGTGGACTTTTTGTTACTTTATACTTTTCTTAGTTACCAGTTTCTGTACTGAACAAGCGTCAGACGTTAAGACGTTGTGCTGAACTAGCCAACCCATAGAGTTCGACTTCACCACATAGAGGATCTCTCCTGAGAATCAGAACATTTTTGCAAAACTCTGGACCGCAGGTGTCTATGGTGGGGAACGAACGCGCTATTGTCCTTTCCGGGGTGTAACGCGTTCACCACCACACCATGCGGGTCCTTCGTTTCGCCTATCTCTCAGCTATTTCTATCAATCTTTGCCACACAAAAAAAGGTATAACATTGTGATTTCAACTACAGCCGCAGCTTAACTGGGTTCTATGCCGATTTGGGCGCTCGAGATCAATCCTGCTGACGGGTGATTGCTGTGGCAAAGATCGATAGAAATAGCTGAGAGACAGGCGAAACGAAGGACCCGCATGGTGTGGTGGTGAACGCGTTACTCTCCGGAAAGGACAATAGCGCGTTCGTTCCCCACCATAGACACCTGCGGTCCAGAGTTTTGCAAATATCTCAGCAACGTTGTGGTTGTATTTCGCTTAGTGCCCTGCCGCGAAATTATAGTAGACAGAAAATAAAAAAGGTATAACAATCAGAACATTAGTTTAACAGACGACATTCGAACAGCTTAAGTTCGAACAAGTAGTAAAGTGGAGTTAAGGTTTCTTGTTAATGCTACTGGTGTTAGATCCCCATAAGATCTTTCAATTAGTGCTCAGGAAAACCTCTCATACTCTCCTGCCAGTTGGGAAGTACTTGATTGTCCCTGTAATTAAGATAACAGGATGTGCAACAGTATGTGTGCGGTCTCTGGATTGAATTACTATTTAGTCATGCTTGAGCTGCAATTGAAGCTAAATTCATTACTATATTGCTATACAAAGTTTCAAATAAAACACTATAACGATAAGCGATGGTATCTTAAGCAAGGTATTAAATTCCAACATGGATTAACACATCCGTTTACGCCTACAGTAGATAAAAGGATTAAAAAAGGATAAAGCGATAAAGCTCTCGTCGATGATTTATCCTAGCATCGTTTGGAGGTGACTGAATGTACATCTGACTTTTATAATGACTCGTGGTGGGCTACCTATATATCGAGCCAATGCTGCTATCCTCCTAGGCAAGTGTGATACCAATTTGCCGACCTCGGAGGGATGGAAAGCTTGCTCGGTCAGAGCGCGGGAATCGATCCCACGTGTATTGCAGGGCGCCTCCGACCACTGTGTCACACGCGCCCTTTACAACACAACTTTTCCATAAATGGATTATTTAACGAACTGTAGACATGGCATACTCATAAAAGAAACTTCATCCTCCAACCCAAGTTTTTTTTTAATTCAACAGAACATTAAAAGAAAGGCAAAGATTGGAGAAGAAACTCTAATAATAGCATACCAGGCGCCCGTATGAAAGATAGATCTACGGACAACATCGGATCCGGACAAGGATACTAATCCTACGAAATCCAGCTGACCGATCGCTTTACTGAGTCCTGACGACAGGAAGCGGAAAGAAAGAATGAATGAACAGCGAAAACCTACCATTTCAATACTTAAGGCTGTTTTTTCATCGGTGAAGTTTCCAATTAGCTGAAGGTGATTGAATGTTCACGGGCAGATAACTGTCTACCACACATAGGTCATATAATAGTTTAGAATTATTATAAGTTGTTAATATTCTGGATCTTAACATCGAATACAACGCTGTTCGTTAACGTCAATGCGGAAATCTTTTTCGTTTTTCAAATGGTCGCTAGCCGACATAACCTTGTAACAATTTCCTAATACTACCAGTTGACCTCCCAACGGTTTACCGCCTCATTGTGGCTGGGAGGTGTTCCTGGGTGTCGGGTTGCGATGTACAATGGGGGGAATTCATCCCTCGGTAAGGCCTCCCAAGCTGAAGAGGAGTCCAGCGTTTCCATCGGGAAGCCCAGCTAAGAATAAGTCGATACTAGGATCTACCACCGTCTTGGTATTAGAGTCGCATGGTGGTAAATCTCCCTCTGATCCACAAGGCCTGCGACTGCCTGTCATGGGGACGACCTGAGGCTGACTTTGGCCAGGCTGACCTCGGGACTCCAGCGAATCACAATGGATAAACAAGCAAAACCCCGAAGATGGAGATTTTGCTGGGGCCCGAATAATCAGTGAGGACGGGACATCCAAGTATCCAAGTAAGTAAGTACCAGGTGATACATCACATGGAAAGTCATGAAGTAAATTACAAGTATAGATACATTCAATTAATGTAATATTAATGTAAACATAAAATGTAATGTAATGTAAACATACGAATAAAAACTAAACCAACCGCCATGCCAGTGTGTCAGCAGACAAATGCGGAAGGAATGAGTAGAGTAAGGAGTGATAACTAACCAAAATGAAGTGATTGCAATGATTCCTGTCTAACATGAAATGTTTACGAGTAAGTTACAAGTTAGAATAACCTTAACAGATTATCAACAAGAAGAAATGAGTAGGAAGGTCAGGAGAGGTGAAACAACTTGTCAGGTCACCGGAAATACTGCCGCGTTGTTCAATGGGAACCCGCCACTGACGTTGTTTCGACTGTAAACACACAAAATCCACCTGATTTGTCATACGGAAAGGCGATCGCCATGCGCACGTTCTTGTGACAATATGCATTGATTTCAACGCAAACTTGGTAGATTTCGTGCAATATCCGTTAGTTTGAGTGCATTTTCCGCTCGACTGTTTCTTTAATGCGTAGATTTCACTTCGGGTACTTTTCTGTACCAAATCTATAACTTCATCAACACCAATGTTGTACAAGTCGTCGTCCAAGGAAAGATATTTTCTACCCATTACAAGAAGATAAAACATTTCCTAAAGCGATCTCATCATCAAGTTATTGTTAACTACGCATGAATGCTCTGCAGTGATTGAGTCAATAAGAACAAAATGGATGGAATCTGAACGTCTTCGGATTACGGTGAAAACCCCAACCACTTATGATAAGGCAGAATTTGTAAAAGGAGAAGAAAAATGAGGAAGAAATACGGCAGAGTTGGGAGAATTTCATTGCAATATTGCATTATTGTGTCCCAACGGACTCAGAATGTGTGGGTGGACTCACTGATAACCAACACTTGGAAGACGAAGTGAGTTCTATTTACAGATGGGAAGGAGGTGCGCGTCTATCGCAATGGTTATCGATATCACGCAATACACACATGGTCACTGGTTCGGTTCCGTGTTATTGTAAATTATTTCCTCAATCTTTCCAATGTCAATGGATTGGTGCCAGGCTTGTCTGGGAGGATAAAAACACGAATTTGATAATCGTCTTCATCAGAGCCGACGATCTGAGTCAGTGGTCCATAGTCACTTGTCTTCTCGATGTGAGGCCTTTGTTGTCGTATCGAGTTCGATCTTCTTCAGACTACGGGCCAAATATACATACATTGACCTTTGAGATTTTTCATAAACTCGAGTGCTTTGAGCATTCCTAAAGCATTAATCATTGCTGAAATCTCTGTTCCTCTCATGGACAGTTGTCGGATGGCATGAATTGATTCCAATTCATTGCGCTTGCGTCGATTACATGTGGCGGCCATACGAAATTAGGGGAGAGGATTGAAGTTGTTAAATAGATAAGATTTCTGGAGGGAATCCAACTCTAGTTGAAGAAGTGATATAAGGAATGTCCAAGCACAAAAGCTTCGCCAGGTTTGCTATGGGAAACAGACCAAGACGAAGTATGGCAGAATGGAAAGATTTTTCTTATGCAAATGAATCTATTTCTTTTAATTGCCGATTGCAAAACAGTAGAACACTAGCGTTGAATGACTTCTACTAATGCTACATGATATGATGGGTACATAAGAATGGCAGTACTATGCGATTTCTCACGTAATGGTCTACTCCTAAGCAGCTCTTCCACAACGCTCGAAGAATAAAGAATATCTTTGTAAACAATGCCCTAATTTTAGTTTTTAGCAGCCATGAAAATGCACAGAAACAAACATGTTAATGGGGTTTGAAACTACTGTACGTGATTGGGCGGCTTCATCGTACACGTAGTATTAACGTCTAGAAATTGTGAGAGAACCGATAACCAACTGCCATCGAATTGATCGTCAACTGGCTCAAGTGAACGTCAGCAAGGTCCTCTATTCGTCCTTGCCACGTATCAGGGTTGACTAATCGGTTCTGGTAGCTCGACGAACACAAAGAGCATCCTACTTTTCTTCCAAGGCCTTGGTAAAGTACAACATGCCGGATCCACTGTCTCCCTGTTGAGTGCGTGACATCTCGTGGTACCCAGTCGCTAATGCCTTTCTTAACCAGGTGTCGTGAAGATGGATCGTCCGCCGAACTTCTTTTCCACAACCCGTACAAGGTTGTTATTACACTCTTTATTAACAGAAGCTGGTTTCGGCGGATTTCGCCTTCTTCAGAGCATGGAGCGGCTAAGTAGACTGCAATCTAGTCAACCAAATACCTCCATAAGCCCGACAGAAAAACTACGAAACCCAGATTTCAATCGCACTGAAGAGAGAATGGTTGACAAGATTGCAGTGAACTTGATCTTTCCAGACTCTGAAGAAGGCAAAATCCTCCAAAACGTCAGCATTTATTAATAAATAGTTTAGTAACAACCTCATGTTTACTTAGCAAGGAAAATAGCAATTTTTTTTCACTGATCAATGACGAAGTTAGTAGAAAGTCGATCCTCGGAATTACTATATGGTTTTCGGCATTTCGGCTACGGGACTACCTCTCTGACTCTTAATCTTCAGTATAGTTGGGAACTTAGGATTCGCTCTTTCACTGGTGTGATACGAAATGCTGCTAGCTTTTTGCCTTCAATCACACTTTCTACAACATCGATCGTTTCTTCAAACTTCAAAGCAGCGTTCAGGTTTCCAACGGTTAAATTAAAGCACGCAGAATGGTGAAGACGAAGACCTGGATGTGGAGCCGGGTGTTTTTTAGCTTTTTGACTACATACTCGATACTTTTGTGAGCTCTGCTGGACGCTCGTTATCTTTGGTTCAACTTTGAAGTGGAATCCTACATCACCTTGACTTCTTCCTATTCAGGTGAAGCATTCAGCCACACTCGTTCCTTTGAACATCAACTGAACTTCTGACCAGACACTAACATTACTGTGCGATATTCATGGAACCGTTAAGAAGACATAGGCGTTTGTTAACCCTTAGCGCCTGAAGCTGGTTTTTCACAAAGCGCTAATTTTTCGATAACTTGAATGGCTACGAAGTTGATTACGTGATCCGCTCATGGAAGAGACTTTGTTCTATCTATTTCGGAGTAAGCACGGTTCTCTAAAGAGAAGATTCATGTTTTGAATTTGATTAGAACTAAAATTCCCCAAAGAAACGGAAATGCGGTTTGAAGTTTCAAAATACAAACAAAATTTCAGAAGTCGTAAATATCAACAACACATTGGGAAGCACCATCGTTTTCTAATTTACAAAATATCGATTGTTCACTTCCTTTTGCTTTCGAAATACGACCCTCGAAGAAGTAACAAGTGCACAAAATACACCTAATGGGCTCCAGGAAATCAGAATTAGATCGTGGTAAAGCCTTTGACTTGTAGACGAACATTTTTAGACTGCAGTATTTTTAATTGTGAATTAATTTTGAGGTGAGATATGTCGATTTAAAGCTGTAAACGGCCGATATATTCACAACGTGTGAGTGGATATCAACTCACGCCGACCCCTAAGGGTTACTCTGCATTCGTATCAAAACGTATCATTATGGAAGAGAAGGGCGTAAACTAAGAGTAAAATTGTTTTTGAGTACGTGAATGAAAATGTTACAGAGAGGAATGGACACAGAAGAATGTAAATTTGTAAGAGTAAAATGAGAAGGTGCGGATAGTACAATGGTAGTGATGCCCGTCATTACGAGCACGGTGCCGATTTGATCCCGCACCGCTCTCACCAAGCCTCTCATTGATCAGGGATAGTGAAATTGGTACCGGACTTATCTGAGGAGAAATCGCTCTCTGTAGTCCAACTGGGAACGCTCTAGTCCGACTATATCAGGACTACAGTGAGAATCGGCCCTACAACAATTCTATGACACTTACGACAAGATGAAACGAAAAATCCTGAAGCAGCAGCCTAAAGCACACGTAAAATTTGGTAGACCCTCATGGATGATGGACGCGAGGAAACGAATCGAGTGTTGGAACTGTTTGGATGAAGGGACGCACAGTAGACGTGAAGACGGATCGTATAAAATATAAAATAAAAAAAAGGATGAAGGATTAACGAAGAAGCTCTCGGCGTTGATCAAACCCTGAGGGATGTGCCACACATTCGACTTCATTAAGCATCGTTGTAGGTGCTTGGATGCACATCTGGTCTTCAGAACGACTCGCGGTGGCCTGCCGATATATCAACCCAGTGCTGTTATCCTACCAGACTGGTCTGACACAAATTTGCCGACCCTGGCGCGATGGAGAGCTGAGTGGACCTGAGGGGCGGGATCGGTCCCATGTGTATTGCACGGCGCATCTACCCACTGCGCTAGAGAGGCCACCCTTAGTGACAATAATAAGTGAAAACGTATGCACCATTTCCGAAATCTCCAAATTACAAACATAAAATTTAACGCAAAAATTTGGGGCTATATGAAATATATATATATGAAACCTACATTATCTCTGATTATACTACATGGAAAATGTTTTTATGGAGATCGTGTAAGAGTTCATGGTCACTGACACTAGAAATTCCTTTAACATATAGACCTTCAATAAGGGAAATATGTACCAACCTTTAAAGCAGCACGCTTCCCATAGATAAAAATACCTCACTTATACCACTACTTAGCTCAGAGTGACTCCAATAAATACTAGTTAAGGGCTTAATTTTCAGACACTGTCGATGTGTAGTATACGCAGCTACATGCGACACACCAAACTTGACGCGTGGCCACGTTGCGTAGCCAATTCGATCGACCCTGTCCGATAGGGGCATTCCTATCTCGTTTTCGTTCGAAGCCGTTGAGCTGTTCAGGATTCCGGATGTCCTTCTATGAAGAAGCTGGTTCTAGCGCTGTAGGCATCGACCATCGACGAAAATGGGATCAGGTTGGTTTGCTTAGTGTAGAATTGATGACTTTTAGGAATATTTCTACATTCAGTCTCTTTTTCATTCTGATTGTCTTCCATGTAGTTCGGCAGTTCTCACAGTAGTGTCACAAAGTGGTCGTTGGTAGCTTTTGTTGAGTAGCAACTAATCATCTTTGTAGGAGGATTTCGAGAAAAAAGCCTTGGAGCGTTTAAAAGCGGAGAAATTGGAACAGGCAATAAAAAGTGGTCAAAAGCCAAAAGAAGAACCTAAGGTAAAACGAGAAATGTTGAAGGCCAGAGATTATAAGGTGGGTGTTGTCCTTTATTTCTGAGTTTAGTCGGTTCATTGTTCTGCATTAGGGTTAACAGACTAATGAAACATAGAATTCTGAGTTTGAATGCTAGTTACTTTTTCCTTTGTTTTATGGTGGTTTATGATATTTCAAAGAAGTATTATTCTTCATAATTGCAGTGAGTTGACTACGTATCACTTTTTCTGTGCCATATCATTTAAGGCCTATGAATGCCTGGTAGATTGTGTAGCTTAAAACCTGCTAACGTTTGAACCCACATAGTAAATATGGTTGAGGTTTCGTTTATAGTTTGTTCAGGAAGGAAATTAACTGAGTATTTATTGTATTGGTTGCGATAGCTGTTCCACAACAAATTAGTTTGAAAAGTTTTTATTCCAGGTTGATCTGGAATCTAAACTCGGCCGTTCAGTGGTTATCAACAAAACAACTCCTGCAGCTGAAACTGGTGGATATTACTGTGATGTGTGCGATTGTGTAGTCAAAGATTCCATCAATTTTCTTGACCACATCAATGGTAAAAACCACCAAAGGTGCGTTTTACAGACCAGACTATTAAGCTCATGTACATTTTTCCTGAATTTAAGGAATATGGGTATGTCTATGAAGATTAGAAGGAGTACATTGGAAGAGGTGAAAGAGCGGTTCAAGTTGAAGTTAGCTGAAAGTAAGTTCCTGCTCGTGGAGGTATCTTTGTTAACACCAACAGAAGTTCTACTTTCTATTGCTGGCATCCTTTGTAATTTTATGCTTTCTGGAAGTTTCTTTTTCTTATGTTAATTCTTATGTTTTGTATAGAGGAACAAGAGAAGAAACAAAAAAATTTGGAAGAAATACTGGGAGACGTCTGTGAAGAAGAAGCAAAAATGAACGATTATAAGAAGGTAATCATGTTCTAAAATCTTAAAGGCACTTTATAAACATTATCTGGTTAATTTATTCTACTAGTTTATTATTGCAAGCAAATCTCTCACCCCCCCTCCCAAATGGTTTGCCGCCTCATCGTGTCTGGGAGGTGTTCCTGGGTGTCGGACTGGTATCATAACGGAGGATTCATCCCGGGCAGGGTGTCCTAAGCTGAAAAATACGGCGTTTCTGCCATGAAGACTAGCCAAGAGTAAACCAATACTAGGATCCACCACCGTTCTGGTATTGAATTAGTCGCATGGTGGCAATCCTCCTCTGATCCACAAGGACGGCGACTGCCTGTGGTGGTGACGATCTGGAGCAGATTGGCCAGGTTGACCTCAGGACTCCAGAGAAACAATACTTAAACCAGCAAAACTTCGAAAAATGGATATTATGTTTGGGCCAGCGCAACCAATGAGAACGGGCCGTCCAAGTCTCCAAGTAAGTAGGTAATTATCACCGCACTTCCAGTTCCAGTCAACCTTCCGTTGCTATGTAGTATGAAATAGTTGTTGAATCTTTAAGGAAAAGAAAGCTGAACAAAGGAAACGAAAGCTGATTGAATCCGCTCCAGACGAAGGGATTGATCCTGAACTTCAATCAATGATGGGATTCGGCGGATTTGGGACAACTAAGAAGAAGTGAAAGGAATTTATTTAATGTTTGTGCTAGTAGTAATAGCGGTACTATGATCTGAAATGTTCCTTTTTCGCGTGTAAATTATGGCTTTTAATGAATGATGCGAATTCCAACCCTTTGTTGCTTTTACTTTTATCCACGTGTTTTTCGCAAAGCGTACTTGTTGTTTTCTTGTTTTTCTTACCGTAACTTTGTGTTTAGTACTTTGTTAGTAGTAGAGGCTTGTTTGAATACTAACAGGTTCGGGTAATCTAAACATGTAAAGTACAGATCTCACCATGGTGGCAAAATGGTTGGTCATTGTAGCTTGCATCTTTTCTGTCATTACACTATGCTTTGCAGCCCAAGTGATATCACTTGACGAGAAGGTGTTACTTGTGATTCTCTTCCCAGTCTTAATAATTTCTAGTGGAGTGTGGTTTAGGTGAAAGCCCTACAAGATCTTCTTTTTCGTCAGCCTGCTGTAAGAATGAACATGGATCGCTGGAGAACTTATGTTCGACAGCAGCCTCGTAACTACAGCATGTTTGTGATGTTCACCGCTTTGTCCCCAGGTATCAATTGTCCGATCTGCAGGTTTGCGCTGCTGTTTGGTTTGTTTTAGTGTTTTTAAAGGAATATACTTACCCATAGTTTTCGTACTGGCTAGTATAAAACTTGATCTCGTTTCTGTCAATCTTCACATTTGTTTCAAGGCCAGCTTATGAGGAGTTTATGATCATGGCAAATTCTTATCGCTATGCCCATTCCGAACTGAAACAAGTGTACTTTGGAGTGGTTGATTATGAAGAAGCACCTCAAATCTTTCAGTCGGTTCGTTCATTGCTGGAATGTCAAAAGCAAGAAATGTATTCAAGTAGTGCAAAAAGTTTCATTCAGATGAACCTTAACACTGCACCAATACTCTACCATTTTGGACCAAAACTCATGGGGAAAAAGAAGCCAGACCAGATGGACTTTCAACGTCATGGATTCGATGCGGATGCAATGGCACGGTTTGTTGTAGAACACACGGACGTACATGTAAGGGATTTGAGTCCTTTTTTTGCAGACATTTTATCATTTGAACTACACTTGGTTCTTCTCATCTCATATAAAAACTTTAGATACGCATCTTACGCCCTCCAAATTATGCGGCGCCAGTCGTCATAGTGCTACTATTAGCCCTAGTGCTTGGATTACTTTATCTGAAAAGGAACAACCTGGAATTTCTGTATAACCGTACAAGCTGGGGACTCATATGCTTGGTGAGTGTCTCGTTTAAATGTATGTTTTTTTCCACAGAGTTTGCGGAAGGTGCTTGTCCTGCACTTCGCGCAACTTTTTTATTCACAAGACTGTTTTTCGTAGAAAAAGAAGCCTACGATTTATTAATAGATGTTTGGAATCCAGAGAAGAATTAGCCACTGAAGGATGTGAATATGACCCAGTTTCTTGCAAAACGTAAGAATAAGTGTGTCGAAATTTCAAGGTCGGTAGAAATTTAGCTCTACCCTATGGGTGTTCATCTGGTATCATGCATTAGAGTACTAACAATGTCACCAACTCTTGTAAAATTAGCAAGCTTTTGACGAATGAGCATTTCTGTTTAGAAGTCCGTTGACAATTCATATTTCTTGTTGGATTAGAATGAACAACTTTCGAGATTCCCTTATATTCTCCAGACATCAACCTACTTTTCATCAGTACCAAACAAAGGATTGTTATTTTCCATGGATCAATCTTTGATCTCTTGTGTATTTCCTGATTTCCATCTGCGAAAAGAATTTTTCTTTTTATTAGGATCGTTTTTAGCGACCTATGAAGCATTTATTTGATGTCAAAGTTCTGTGTAGTTACTGCTTGTGATCCTATTTCCACTATTTTCATTATGTACTATCTGGGATTTCAAAAACGATGCACACCTGAACCATTGTAGATTATACTCTCCCGCTATTCAGATCTATAAGGCCGTTGTCTGAATACTTTTCGGTTGTAATATGAATTTAGACTTCAATGATGCTGAGATATTTGCAAAACTCCGGACCGCAGGTGTATGCGGTGGGGAAGAAAGGTGTTTTAAAAAAATTGAAGTTATATTTTACAATGTGTACTTTGCCGTTAGAAAGAGTAGGCAGTAAATAATAAGTTAAAATTGAATTTAGACTTTACCTCCTAACAAATATGTAAAATTACAAATTGGAATTCGGACTAATCTCACAACTCTTTGAAACTATGAAATAGAATAAGTCAACGTTTTATTCTTGACCAGATTCGAGGTTGCAACTAGCGGTATCTATTCAATACTGTCTGAATTTTCAGCAGTCATCGCCTTCTTCGGACTCAACGAAGATGAAATTGCTGCGCAATATACTTAGCCTAACACTTTCGTAACCCATTCAGAAAAACCAATTACATAAATTTCATTTGTTTACTAAACAGTTTCCTTTAAATGATCACCACTTTGTTCTTTATAAGTCTTCCAGTTATTGTTGGAGACCACTCGCACAGAGTCTTACTAGGCTTAGGCAAGGAATGTGCCCGGCTTAGGTCAAAAAATCGGTCTGAGTTTATTGCGCATAATTACACGTGCTCACAAATCGCTTTTTCATGCGGTTCATTTTTAGATTCTTGGATTTTTCTAAAGCGATCCAAGAATGTTACGTGCCGATGTTCTAGATTTATGTGCGAGGATAGTGGCTTTTATTTGAATATATCTTTCGTTATGTCTTTTCGTTTTATGGGTACCCAGTGAAATGTTTTATTTGGTTTTAAGTTTCCGATTTAGGTGTTCTTTTGTACCGGTGCAGAATGGTCTAATGATTCGCAAACGGATTCGTCCCCACACGTTTTACAAGAGATACACTTTACCCGATCTCACACAGCCACTTCCTCTACCATCGCGGCAAATAATGCAGTTTTGTCTTTGTTATTCAGACGGTCATTCAAGCGGTTATTAAGTAAATGGCGTTTTAAAGTGGTTGGTGGTATTCCAGTCACTGATACTGGATTCTCTTGACCGTCTCTTTTTGAGCGTCGCTTCATAGATGTGCTTATTTCAATGGAGATAAAGGATAGGATAAAACCGACTCTTTTTCGTTAGACTTCTCCTTTATGGGTTTGTTTTTCCTCTAGATCTTTCCTAAAGAGCTACGGTTTCATCAGCACTGAAAATGGCTATAGGCCTCACCAATTTGATCGAGTGTTCCCTTTGTTGTCTTCTTGCGCATGCACTTGTGGCTGTTGGAAACATTTTTTCCCACCAGCGTTCTTTTGTTTGTGAAGGATGAGAGAAGAGGTAGTGAACCATTACGTTATTTCCATTTGGCTTTCGGTACCATTAGGTGACGAGGCCATTTTCGGGTAGGTCAATTTGAACGATCAGAAACAAAGGACAATTTTCCTGCGGACTCTATCGGATAAAATTTATGTAGTCTGATTGCTGGTTTAACAATTGAAAACATTTGTCCATCTCCTCTTGTGTTGAGCAGATAGTAAAACATTCGTAGATATTTCCTCAGTAGATCGATATCGTCGATGCTTCTACGTTTGATATGAACTCATTGCTAAGGTTTGGTCCCAATCGCTGTCCCATTGCCAACCTTCTCATTTGTGTTTAATATTTCTTGGACTATGTGAAGTTTAAGCAGTTTGCGCACTCATGAGAGTCCTGAGCTGCTGAATCCACAAGCCATATATGTTTATTGCTCTTTCCTATTGTATAAAGAGTTATAGGATGGTTTGCGTTGCGGAATCGTTCCAAACGTTTTATTTAACCCTCAAAATATTTGTTTTATAATAAATACTTTAACTTTTAGTGTATCACCTTCGTTTTTCTCTCGGGTCAAATGTGGAATCACATTCGGGGTCCTCCCTTCATAATGAACAATCCGCAGACTCGTGAAGCTAGTTTTATTCATGGTTCTGCTCAATATCAGGTATGTATTTGTAACATTTCAGAGTGCTGTTAGAAATCTGCTTTCCTTTTTAACTCATCGTTTGTAACTATTATAGCTCGTTGCTGAAACATATATAATTGGAACACTTTACGCTGCAATCACATTTGGATTTATCTTGTTGAACGAAGCAGCGAGCCCTAGTTCTGAGACCATTGAAAGGAAGAAATCGTCCTCTACGAAACCATTCTTCGGTATTAATAACAATAGTGAGTTTGGTGGATTTTTGCTACTGTTATTGTGTACATTGAGATGTTTGTATACAATTATTTGAAAAGCGAATTGGTAGGAGTAGGCAAGAACATGTGTACTTCGTATAGGTGATAGTTGAAGTGGTAGAAATGGTAGGGAAAGTAGCAATGGGAATGTACGTTAACACGTTTGTGACGACGTGCATTGATTTAAATGCGAGCAATGCAAAAATGTCGGTCGCTTTCCTGTTCAAACCATCCTGTTTTAGACTGTAATGAACATTTATTATTTGAAATGAAAACAGGTAGAATCTACAGATTTTTATATACCAAAGGAAGAAATAGTATCAGGAATGAAATCTTTCCGTTTTTTGTTTTTTCATCGAGTTTCATATTTCGGAACTTTTAACAAACGGGTTTAGCAGGATACGATGGAGGTTCCACAATTTATCACTCTTATTTGCGACCTCCGCATTTGCGTTGGACATTTTAAAAACCCCACCCACTTCTTCAATTCTCTTAAAGTTTTTGATTCCAACCCGCAAAAGGGTGGGGCGTGCGTTGTTGATCTATCCCTTAGGGGTACGATATGCATGCGAGTTCTTCGTGCTCTCCACTACTTCACCCGTTTTGATTCTAAGGAAGTTAAAATTGAACGAATACTTTGTAGAAAATGTGTAAGTAGTTAAGGCGACAAAGCAATGTATCTACTAAAATTCTATAAGTTCTCAGTTTAGCCAGATTGGTTGGGTGAAATATTGTTACCAACTGTCGATAAATCTGCTTCGCAGCGAATTTTTTAAGGAAAAAGCGGAAAAGGGGTATTAACAAAAAGCATTTAAAGCTTAGATGTAGTAGATTTGGGCCAAACAAAACTCTTGAGTATGTGCCAATTTTTTCCATTTTTTATTTACATAAATTTATATTTTACTTTTATCAAAAAATTTACTAATTATCAGTAAGCCATCGCGATGTATTGGGTTGACGTACCCTTTTTAGTTTGATTACCGACAAGATCAGTTTTGTTAACTAACAGTGATAATTGCTAAGAGTACCATCTACAACTCCAAACACTTCTTTTATGGGTTAAATGTCTTTCTGGTTTTAGTGTTGGCATATATTGGTCTCGGTTTTGTGGTTGTCTTCTTTTCGTTGATGTTGTCAATCTTCCGTACCAAGTACCGTGGATATCCGTATAGCTTCCTATTCAGTTAAATCACTTCACTGAAACGTCTTTAAGAATGAGTTGACCGTTCATTGTTTTGATGTGTAGATGCTGTACCTCATACGGTTCAGCATATTGTTATTTTCTTTGTAAGTCATTTTCTTGCTGGTATTTGGGATTTCTTAGTTGTTTTTCTTTTATTGGTTTCATTTTTTTCTGAAATCGTTACTGGCCTTCACGGTGTCTTAAGAATAAACATTGTTTGGATTGAATGCTTGCAATTAATCCTGAAATCTGATGCAAACATCGAAAAATCAGCAGTTAATGGAAGGCTCAAAGATAAAGAAGGGCTGTTGGAGGGATTAACACGCTACCCTGATAATATTGCATTACTAGAATGCATAAGACTTGGATTCTGAAGAAATGAATATGCTCACGGCAACATGAAATCATCAAACTATGGTTCACTTCTTCAGAGCATCAAACGAGTCTATCTTCGTTTGACTGATAACGTCTTTACAGTGACTGGAAGTATACCACCATATTATCGAAGTGGTTAGTCAATTAAATACGAAGTGGGATGATAAAAAGAGGACCATTAAGTTACATGAGTCTCTTACACCTCCATGTTAGATCGTGCATCTCATTTGTATGACATATAGAAGTCATCTAGGAAATCGAATGATATAGAACGAAAACCAGATATCATACCATCATATCTGTGGTAGCAATTTTTCAATGAACGATACAGGTGGATTCTCTAATCATTTTTGATGAGATATCGTTGAAAAGAAACGATTACTGTTTTTCTTCTTATCATAAGCCCAGTATTCATAGTAAGTTATTTGAAATGATACAGTTGTCATGTACGGTGATGCGCTCAAATGATGGGAGCGGAAATGTAGTAAAAGAGGATATCGGTTGGTTTTTTTTCCATCTTAAATAGTGACCAGTTCTAAACTAGATGGTACAAAACTGAAAGTGTAGCTGACGATAGTGGGACTGGTTACTTGTCGGTTCTTGTTTTCGAACAGTAAGCTTCTTCACCATAGTCGCTGTCTGCACATGATGTTTGATGTACTGCCAGTGAATCTTCCACTACAGCTTGTCTCTATAGAAGGTCTTAGCTACCTTTTTGGCTCGACCTTAGGTGATATAGAGAAAATATTCCTGATGAACCTCTTGATTAGAAATTGATGTGGACAGCAACGCTAAAGAAGTGGATCTCACTAGACGTCGGTTGCTCTCAGTGGCTAATTTCGAATTGATACCAAACCTTGAAATGCTTACGCTACGATGGAATCTACTCAAAAAGATAGAACATATTAACGGATTGCATCGACTGACAAAACTATCGCTTTATGATAATCAGGTACGACGGTCAGATTTAAGGCATTTTTTTTTGTTATAAGCCTGAGTTGAACGCTTCATAAATAAGACAAGGGATAAAACTTCCCCGTTTATCAATCTCTTAAGGATGTGCCAGGTATTCGATATCATTGGTAGCATCTGGTATCAATTTGCCTGACTCCAGAGGGACGGAGCCCAGGGCACGGGATCGAACCAAAGACCTCGTGCGTTTTGCAGCGCTCCTCTTAGCAATGCGCTACACGTCCCCACTCTCCTTTAGAAGACTAAGTAGTCCTAAACATCATTCGCACTTTTAATGTTAATCTTTAGTGTATTCCTTCATAAACGCAACATAGATCGACCCATTAGCGAGTGCTCCAATTGAGCGTTATTATATTAAACAAAGATATGAATTTGAGTTTTGCAAAATATACGAACGCCGTTTCGATTCCCTTTTTACACATTCTATAAAACTACGAATTTAGATTACAAAAATCGAGAACCTATCCGATTTACCAAATCTAGTTGTGCTGGATCTTTCCTATAACCGAATATCCAAAATCGAAGGACTTGACACACTTACCGATCTCAAGGAACTGTACCTAACGAAAAATAAACTCACAAAAATCGAAGGTCTCGATAAGGTCAATGCTTCAAAGAGGAATTATGAAACCTTCCATGATTATCAGATAACCAAGCGGCACTAATTTACAGCTAAAATCACTTGAGGTGCTGGAGTTAGGAGATAATCACTTAAGGAAGATCGAAAACCTGGAAATGTTGACGAATCTGAGGAAACTTTTCCTCGGTGCTAATCAGATCACTAAAATAGAAGGTACCAATGTATTTTGAACTTGCATATTTGAGAAAAAAAGAGGAAGATTTAGTATAGTTTAATGGCCCAGTCACCTTTGCTCAGTTGATTGCACTCAAGTATATTCACTTATCTTCACGTTCTTAAGTTCCCATCAACAACAGAAAGCCCATCTCCCTAACAAGTATTTTATTGATACCTAGGTAGTAAGGAGAACATTCCAATTTTTCGTGCACACTTCAGTTCTATTCTGGTTATCCTGGAACCAGTATGCATTGAGTTGGTCGAGTTCGTGTATGGGTTTGACTGCAATTTGAGGATCTTCTATCTTCTCTCCTCGTTGATGTGTTGAATGCAGGCCCAGCGACTTTCAATAGAATCCTTAGATAGCCATGGCTTGCGGTTCCAAGACACTCATGACAGGCAGCAGCTATGGAATGGTGTTGCCCTGCATTTATCAAGTATAATAAATTGGATGGATGTCTACTGCCTTGAGATCCTTCCACAATGACAATCACTTCTGCAGGACCAGCGAATCCTGCGGATAGTCTGCTGATCACCCGATGACGATGTAATCAACCAAATCTATTCTTCGCGTTGTCATAACAATTACTTTTACTATTCTTACGTATTTTTTCTTAGGATTGTGCACTTTGCGAAAACTGATGGTATTGAGCTTCATTGGGAATGCTATCAGGCACATAGAAGGCCTCGGATCATTGACTTGCCTTATGGATTTGGCTTTATCACAGAATGGCATCAAAAGAATAACAGGGTAAAGTGGACAACATTCGTTCACATTCCGAATGTCTCATAAGTCACGCATTATTCAATTCTATTTAGGTTACATAAGAATGTAGCCTTGACGACACTAGATCTCAACGATAATCAGATCGAAACAATTGAAAACCTACACCACCTTACTAATCTGAAAACTTTATGGATGCGAAAAAATCGAGTTAGATATCTCATTAGAGAAGCGCTATGCTTTCTTATAGCTTTTTAATGAGGCATTGATATAGATCTCAAACTGGACGGAGATTGCCTATCTGAATCGCCTACCAGCACTGAGAGACGTGACACTGGAAATGAATCCTATTTTCAGGTACTGTAGAATGGCATTTGTTATATTGGATTTATTTTACAGTAGTAAGTGATATAAGGTGAACTAAAGACACTGACAATGGACTTCTATATTCACTGTTACAAGAATTTATAGAAAATTTCTCGATAATATCTTGACATCAAAGAAACTGAGAATGAATGAGAAGAGAAAAATGAATTTTCACACACTGTTGACCCGACACCACCTTACGATTTACCGCCTCATCGTGGCTGGGTGATGTTCTTCCTGAGTGTCGAGCTGCGACGATGTGCAGCGTGGTGGGAGTGAGGGGAGAGGTTCCATTCCCCAGCAGGACCTTCTAAGCGGAGAAAGAGTCTGGCGTTTTTCATAAACTAAAGCATTTTTCAGCACACAACACTTTTATCGTAACAGAGTCCGAGAAATCCTGCCGAAAGTGCGAATTATTGACGCTGTTCCGGTGAACTGGGTTAACGGTGATCCATGGCAAGAAATGTTCCTCAACTAGGTCATCATCATTTTCAAGTAGTGTTCAAGTATACACTTCAAGTCAATCGATTAGTTTTGATAATCAATCACAAGATGGAGATGTTTTATTAGAAGATGCAGCATTAAGGATAAACAATCGATTCTTTTTCTGTGCACAAACCGACCACGTATTTTGTTGATCCCAACACTTCCCTTCATTCACTTCATTTTCCCACATTCATCATCCACCAGATTGTCCGGAACTGTTTATCGCTTCGTTCGTTATTTAAGGATTTTGGACTACCTTACGAATTTAATAATTCTGATAGAGTAGATCTAGTTCACTAAAGGTAGTTCTCTCACTATAAGTCGGAGATTATCACGCTATGGTGTCCCCAGGTCTACATCACAGATATTCGCAAGCGTTTTTGGAATGGAGAGAATTTCTCATGAAATTTTGGCACCAATTGTCAGATAGCGGAGAAATGGCAGGCTTGACTGGCGAAAGGCGAAGTAGGATAATGAGTGGTGGCCTTGCGTGTACAACAGAATTTCCACCGGTGCTCTAGTCGCCCATAAATCGAATTTACATGCGAGAAAATAACACAACACACTAAATTACTTTCTAAAAAGGATAGGGGATAAAGCCCTCGGCACTGATCAATCTCTGCGGGATGTGCCATGCATTCGAGTTCATTAAGTATCGTTTGTGAGTGGTTGAATGCATATTTGGCCATTACAATGACGCGCGGTAGGGTTCCGATGTATCGAGCCAGTGCTGCTATCCTCCCAGACAAATCTGGTACCAATTTTCCGACCCCGAAGGGATGGAAGGCTTGGTGGGCCAGGGGCGCGGGGATCGATTCCACGTTCGTGTTGCAGAGTGCCTCCGCCCACTGCGCCACACGCGCACTCACGCGTTCAGATAAACTACTGACTACTTAGTAGAAAAAAAGGAACTAATGAGCTTTACATAGATGTGTGTTTTTTAGAAAGTCCAGAAAAACAACCAGTACTGCCTTACTTACACTTAAGAGCCTGAAGATCGAAAAGCCAAAGGGCATTGTTTCCCTCCCCATATCTCATAGAGGAGATAAAAGGATAAATTGTTCAGCGTTGGTTAATCTCCGCGAGGTACACATGCATCCGACTCCACTCGCGGCATCGTAGTAGTGAAGAGTGCATATTTGGCCTATTCAATAACTGGCGGAGGCCTACTACCTCATTATTTTTCCCCACAGATAAATCTGGAACCAATTTTCCGAAACCGGAGGTCACAAGAGCTTGATTAGTCAAGGAGTCGAACCGGCACCTTTGTGTGCGTGCTGTATGGCAAATCTAATCACTACGATACACGAGACTCGCGCACCTAATTAATAATGATGTATCGGCTCAAAAATTGATTTCTATGAAAAAGCCTTTCATCCCAAATCACTTCAAGAAACATTCCTCTGATCCTTTTCAAATATCTGAACACTCGTTAAGCAAATATTGATTTCAAGGTATATCACCAGTGTGTGTATCATCGTAACCTCTCCAACTGCACAAACAATGAACAACGAACAATATAGCCACTATAATGCTTGGATATTTGCAAAGCTTGGACACCAAACCAGATCGAACCACGATTACTCTTTCCGGGGCTCACACGTTACCCACTGCACGACTGAGGCCTTTGCTTTGCCTTCCACTCAGCCAGTCCCATACTTAAAGGTGCCATCAGCAATCACCCTTCATAACGAACAATACAATTTTATTGCACTATGGACCTTAAACGGAACAATTATTCCAAGCTCTATTAATCAGACGAGATTTCTTCGGTTAACAAAGTTCAAAAAATGGCTGAACAAACCCTCTCTGTCCAAAAGCTATAACACAGCAATCCTCAAATATTGATTTTAAGGCAGCAGAGACTGAGCAGTCATTATGCATCATAGAAAATGCTAACGCGAACAATCTAGTAATAACATGACAAACATAATCACTTTCTGTAAAACAAACATAAACAAAGAGGGGAAAACAGATGACGAGCGCTGCAAGTGAAGAAGTAGGTAAACCGTGTTAATTAAAAGTGGTGGAGGGTAGGTACAAAATCCGAAGAACAGCCTACCATGCTCATCAACGAAGGTTCATAACCATGTATGTGAACAAAATTCTACAAAGTCAACATATACGAGAAACGAAAGAGTATAATGCACTACGTAGGAACTAAGATTCGAAACATCTGTCAGAAAAATGCAAATAATACCTACCAATAAACCATGACTTCATATACTTTGCAATGATTTTGAGGGCACAATTCGTTGACTAACTGATCCAAACACATCACGCAACGACTCTGTCCATCCCTGAAACGTATTCTTTCCTGAGATTAAGATATTGAAACGGCAGTCTACCGAATCTAGACTCAAACGACTTTTACTTTGTGGATCCTATTAACAATCTCTGGGTAGACCCACAACCAATCACAACAACTAAGTGTCGATTTTTCCCACGTTTCTCGTTTCCCCATAAAACATAAATTTGGAATATTTCCTAGCTTAAATAACGTTATCACTTAAACAGTTGAAAAAAAAAACTGTTCTAAACCGTACGATGAATCCAACTAATGAGTTTCGAGAGATCCCTTCTAAAGTATTTATTCAGAAAAAAAGGGTTCGTTTTCTAAAAAGTGAAACCAGACAATTAAGCATCATCAAGACACCCACCACTACAAAATAACTCGAAAACACGCGCTCCATAAACTGCGAAGAGAAAAGCTAGTCACATGAAACTAAATGAGCTATCTCATAGACAAACCGATTGTTCACATTTAAATTTGTAATGAAGTGGTACTCTTCCTAGTTAGGTCATCCTTGACTCAAATCAAGGTCCAGTTTGTAACTAGAATACTATTACTTTCAAAAACCCATACACTGGATAGGTTTTCCTCACAAAATGGCTACATTTCTCACTCGCAAAAGCCATGGGTGCGTATAGTGACCTGAAATCACTAACACGGCTACCTCAGAATCACAGAGAACACGTTTCAAAGCTACAATGACATTAAAACAACTAAGCTGATAATATGAGGCACAGATAGTTTTCTCTATATCGTTCTGCAATCATCTGAAAAGTGTCACCAAAGCTTCTAACATATTACAAATGTTGTTAAGACGATCCGTCTTAATCTTTTAAAATAGAAAGTGCTTCTAATTTCGACAAAGTCTAACATCTACATGTCAGTCAACTATCTCATCGAAATCAACTGAATCCGAATAATCGCATCTCTACACTCTAAAACAAACTGCTTCCTATTAACCTCTTAAGCAACACCTCATTTGTTAGTAAGCATGCATATAAAGTAAGGTAGAGGTGACAGATTGTAAGTGCGGAAACCTTGCCGAATGACGGAGTTTCGTGATGGACGACATTTTGCGAAGCACGACCGACATGTGCATCTAAGACTTTTTGGTAGCGTAACTTGCAGGCCGCTTCAATTGTTTTCGCCATTGTTGCTGCTGATGGCTCTACGTGGAATACGTAGCACATAAAGTTCTCCGATGATGTATGCATGATGAATGCGCAATGTCTGCAAAAAAAAAACAAGTAACGATAACCTTCGATCGTTTTCTTTAAAAACACTTAACAAAAGAACATGGCTATGCTAATCGTAGAAGAATAAAAGTAGAATCCCGCATAACTCTTCTATAGTGAAACAAATTTTAGAATCAATTTCTCCCGAATTATGACTCCAAACACGATTTTCCATCTTTTGATCAAATGAGCTAAAATGTATTACTTCAACATATTGTCTAAAAAGCTACAAAACTTTTTCTACCAGCCACTACACGTAACCCTATGTGAATCGCCGCAAACCTGAAAATCCATGAAAGCCATAGATTCTGAACAACTTTGAAAACGTGTTGTTATAATATATCATAAGAAAACCAGCACCGTCGTGGTAGTAATCTCCTTCATTACGTGGATGGTTCGACCTACCCAGGTCCTGGTTCGACGATGCACCCAGCTAACCAAACCTCTCAACCCTAGAGGTTGTAAAACTGGTACCAGACTAGCCCGGGAAAGGTTGACTCCTTCCAGTGCGTTCGGGAACCCCGCTACATGGCTATCTCAAGCTTCCAGAGAACAGCGACTCAACCGCCATTCAACGGGATTCATGATGAAAACGAAAAAATCACCAGCGCCAGCCGAAGCCACTCGCAAAAAAGTTTTAAGATCTTCGATGATGGTGGATGCGAGCAAATGAGCCGAATGTAGAAGGTGCGGAGATCCACAGAATGTGATGTGTGATGTCGGGTCACATAGTAATAAATAACAATGCCAAAACAATATAGTACATGGTAGTAAAGAAAGAGGGCATGTAGCGCAGCGGTCCGAGGCACCCTACCACATACACATGGGACCGACTCCTGCACCTGTGGCTCAGCAAGCCTTCCATCACTCGTGCCAGAGTCGGCAAATGGCTACCAGACGTGTCTGGGAGGATAACAGCACTGGTTGGATACATCGGTAAGTCACCGCGAGTCATTGCAAAGGCCGGGTGTGCGTCCAATCACCTCTTCTAACGACGCCTAACGATGTCGAATGCATGGCGCACCCCTCAGGGACTGACCAACGGCGACAGGTTTTTCATCTCTTTTTAAGGTAGTAAGCAAAGAGTTACAAAGGATTACATGAGAATTTCTATGATGTATTACTGTGATAACAGACAGAAATCGCTTCGGAAAATAAATGATGGATATAAGAGAGAAATTACGGAGAAGCAGATTTAGATGTGACCATGTGGTTCACAGTAAAGATGCCATTAAAATTACAGTTAAAGTATATAAACGAGGTATAAAGTATAAAAAAATGCTTCCTTATTCCTGATGTAATAAGAGACTTTAGCAAGAAGTTCTTCATAAGCAGTGCATACCGCGATCAATATGAAAGTCCCGAAACAGATAAAATTTTTTATTGTCGATGTTAACTTGTCAAGTCATTATATCACTAACGAAAGAATATGAAAGTGATAATAAGTGGCACTTATAAATACAAGTCGCGACGACCATGTATACTATTAATAACTTAAACTCCTAAAAAATTTACTTCACATCGCGTCCGATCCCCAAAAACGACAGGTAGCGCACACGACACTGAGCTATTTGGCCACCCCCAACCTCAGAAATCGTTATCGTGGATGGTGCTATTGCCACATCAGAAAGAATCCAGCGTTCTGCTCGGACCTGAAAGCACTTTTTAGATTCGAAAAAAACCTCCCACTTTCCCAATACATCACAATTCTCACACCTGAGACACCAGCCTGTCGACGGCTTCGTTCAAAATTTGGATTCCAGTTGCTCGTGGCACCTGCGTAACGCCAAGGAAATGACACCGTATTACCTTCTTCGGCTCTTCGTTTGGAGTCATAAGGCCGTTTGCTAAGAACAACATTATCTTCTTACGCAGGACAGACAGATATAACTAAATTCTTCTTGGTAACTCACTTCTAACGATACGTCTCTCCGGTATAGAATCCATCGTTTGCAGACTCGATGGTCGGCGATGGAGCATCAAGCGCTTACATATGTCTCTTAATGTGTTCGCAATCGTCTTTGCCGGTGTGTCACAACGGAACACATGGCACATGAAACGGCGCGAATTACGATCCCGAGCCACATACGCGAAATCTCTGAAAGCATCTCATACAGAGGCATATCAATCACTTCCTATTTGAAAACAAAAATCTGATCATACAGGTTCAACAATACATGTCATGCACAACAGCATGCCTAAGCGGTAGATGTTTTATTGCCCAAAAAACTGTATTAAAATTCCTTTTAAATTTATAAAAGCTCGATGGTTGAAAGTAGTTCAGACGGTTTGAAAGAACAGACCACCACAACCATAAGTAACAAAGGGTAAATAAAAGTTCAGCAGATCAGGGCCGATTGCAAACAGGCACTACCGATAAACGTTGAATAATTAGTGAATGTCATACTCCACACAGAAGCTGCTCCAAATTCTTCTTCTAAAATCTTTAGGTACCCTATTATACAATTTTTTGTACGCTCTCGGTCTTCGTACCAACTTCAATTTCACTTGTTACCAACGTTTGATAGCTTTCATCTCGCTGCTTACCAAGAACTGTCTGTTACACTTTTAAATTAATATCAATTCCAAGAGATAGTCGGTCTCATGGAAGCCACAAAACACTACCGAACAACATGAAAGATACTGTCAATACGAATATTTTTGAAGAGAACAACATCGGTTCATTGAAAAATTAAAAACTAATTACTAGCTTATAAAAAACGTGTAGTGGCAAGTCCCAAAGTACTGTAAAGAAACGTAGGAAACTTGCACAGTACGTACTTCGATAAATATTAGTGAGTACCAAATTCTCTTCAAAAACACTTGGAGACAGTAACACACAATTGTTTTTCTTTCTTCAACCACTACAACATTGTCTACTTACCTATCTCTGAAGATACGATGAAAACAGAATTGTATTAATAACATGAAATTCACTTTAAACACAAGAAAATTAGAAAGTAAAAACGAAGAACTCACCTTCCATTATCCCTACCAACGCCCCAAACACGAATTTGCTGAATCTTCTCCGTATGAATCACTTTCAAGGTGTCCGGGTCAATAAGAGAAAGTTCATTATCGTCGAGCTCCATAATAAGTTCGCGCCCCTGTAAAGAATACGTATTAGTAAATGAAAAATATAGCAAGCAGTAAGAAAGACTGGTAAGGAAAAATTACTTCTAAACTGTGAAGTCCATTTCTGATACAAAAAAGAACTCACATCACCCCATTTACTAACATTGTCGATAACATCATTACGTCCAGTGGATAGATCCACAATAGCTCTAAATAATCATTATCTTCGAGAAACCCAAATAACAAAAACAAGCAGAAGTGAATTGAAATTTTAAAAACGGACATACATGAGGCATATCCATCACCAAACATATTTATAGAAAAATAGTTTGTGAGAAAAGCTTGAATTTCCGTACTAGGCAATTTTCAGCATTCATAAGAGGGTATTACCAAGAAGGTTTATAGAAAACCAAAATCGGATTTAGGATTAGGGAAATTAGACAATATAAGATGCCTTGTCGTAATTCCGACGACCGACTTTTCAATTAACCTTGGCACTGGTCGAACAATTCTTTACAATCTGCTTAAGCAAACACGTTATTTTATGTTATTTACTTTCAATTATTTAAGAGCTGTTATTTTATTTCCCTATTTACTAACAAGCCGACGTTTTGGCAAATTTTGCCTTCCTCAGGGCCTGAAAAGGTCAAGCCGACCGCCATCTACCCAGCTAAACACCTCCATAAGACGACTCAAATGGAAGACTCATGGAAAGCGGTGAGTGTTCAAAGAAGCAACTCTGTGTTCAACGTGATTGAAATCGTGGCTTAGCATTTTCTCTAGTGAGTTGCGAAAGTGTTTGGCTGAGTAGATGGTGGTTAACCTGACCTTTGCAGGCTCTGAGGAAAGTGAAATTCGCCGAAACGTTGGCTTCTTCATAAATAAAGAAATAAAATAACACCTCATGTTTTCCCAATAAGAATATAAAAAATATCAAATGTTAATAAAACAGTTTTGCGAATAAACTTGCTCAAAACGAACAACTCATGCTATCCCCTGGTGAACAAATTTCTTACTCTTAACCCTTTTATTTAGTGCCTTTTTCTTCTTAATGGCAAGGTATGTTGCGAAATATAACTCGTATGAAATGCCGAGACATTTGCAAAACTCCGGACCGCAGGTGTATGCAGTGGGAACGAACACGCGCTGTTGTCCTTACCAGGGAGCAGCGTACTTCACCACCACACCATCCGGGTCCTTCGTCTTGCCTGTCTCTCAGCTAGTTCTATCAATCCCGTTGACGGGTGATTGTTGATGGCAAAAAGATCGATAGAACTAGCTGAGAGACAGGCAGGACGAAGGACCCGGATGGTGTAGTGGTGAAGTGCACTGCTCCCCGGTAAGGACAACAGCGCGTGTTCGTTCCCACTGCATACACTTGCGGTCCGGAGTTTTGCAAATGTCTCAGCATTTCATACGAGTTAAATTTCTTATTATTTCGAAAGTCGTAAACAATCATACTTCAAAAACTGATAAGTACGTGTTAACATAAGGAAGCACTTTCTAACACATTGGCAGGGGTATCCAATTCTCGCCCACTTACGGACCAGTCATTCTCAGGTCGTGCAGACCGAGGTTATTCATATCCTACTCTATCGGCGGATTGTTAAGCCTCTGCGAAAAGTGTGAAATATATTTCAGTGTTTTTGTTTCTTATACCTATTGATCCCATACTAAGACTCTGGACTAGCACATTGATTGAGAACGAAATAACAATCAGTTATTGCTCAAAAATCGAATTGCACAGGATCGGACCACGTCAGCGGCAAACGAATTAAGCTTTACTTTCAATTTACTGCTTATCGAAAGTGAGCCGATAATTTGCTAACCGTTGGAGAATCTGTATTGTACTGGCAAAAGAACCAACAGATATAGGCAATACAAGAAAGTTATAAGAGTCAGCAAATGTTGTAGAGACGAAAACATTCAATAGTCCGAGCTACCTACGTAGTTTTCGTGATCTCTCCAGATATCAAGAAATTCATCGGTCTTCACCTTAAGATGGGAAACATGAAGCTGCCACAACTGAGATGCTATTGTAGTTGGGATACTGCTTAGAAATGCTATCTTGTTGGCTTATAAGTTATACCCACACCCTAGTTTGAAAAGATTAGTCAAATACCAGGACCAATTCCTTTTAACCACAGCATTAATAAATAATTAACTTTTCTGTTCAGTCAGTTCCATTTGCCAGATAACGCAAGATGTGAAGAAACAAAAGACAATTATCTATCAACTTGTCGAAGTTGGCAAAAGAAATTTAAGAGCACTGAGAGATAGTGAAAACGTCTGCATCCATCGTAACTTCGAAGAACTACTGAGACAACTTTAAAAAAAAACTCCAAATGCATGAGTTCAACAGATTTATCTACTTGAGTTTGATCGACAGATAGTAAGGATAAGCACTTTCAAGTAGTTATGCCTTCGAAGTCAACAGGCGGAGAAACTGAGAAGTTGCATCAGCTGTTAAAAGACGAGAGAATGAGATCATATACCTGCTGGACTACATGGCTAGTAGGTTCGCACTAGATACAGCGAACGCAACGAATTTGTAAATATAATGGAGTGCAACGTCTATAGTATCTCAAACGATTACGTAAATAAAAGTTAAGATTATGATTATTAAGATTACGTAATGATTGCGAAGACACTGTTTTAGAAAAAATACTGAAGAATGAGCACCCTGAGCACGACCAGTCTTTCCACGTGCTACCAACAGGTGTATAAGAATTTCCTCAGCGGTCTTTCACCTTATCTTAGCAAATAGAGGATCCTAGTTGCGGATTTGGAAGTATGAGCGAAATAGATATGCTAGTGTCTGCTATGGGAATCAAACCAGACGAATGAGCTACTCCAAAAAACTTTTACTGAACTCCCATGACCGACTTTCTGTTAACCTCGGCATTAATTGATACTTCAATGTTTTTCATCAATAAGCAGACACGAGGTTGTTAATATAGAATTTATTAGAACACAATTGCTGACGTTTCGGCGGTTTCGCCTTCTTCAGAGCCTGGAAAGGTCAAATTGAGATGCGATCTGCTCAGCCAAACACTTTCATAACCCTAGCAGATAAAACTTGATAAATCGATTTGTATTCGCATAAGAAACAGCTTCATTCAAACACCTACCGTTTATTTGTTGTAAGTATTCAAGTTAGTTGGTGGATAGCCGCCGCACAGAGTAATACATGGTCGATAACTGGGTCCATGTCAGATCATTGGATCAGCCTGAGGTATGGCGCTAGGTCACGCGTGATGACAAGACACTCCTCCTTGCGGTTCATTTTTGAATTTTTGGCATTGATCCAAAAGGCTTCAAGAGTTTTACGCGCTGATGTTTTCGATTCCTGCGTAAGGATAGTGACTCCTACCTCAAAATCTTCTCCGTTGTGTTCTTGCATCCTATGCGCGCCTAGTGGAGTATTGTGTTTTAGTTTAGATTTACCGACTAGGTGTTCTTTTATGCGGACNATAAAACTTGATAAATCGATTTGTATTCGCATAAGAAACAGCTTCATTCAAACACCTACCGTTTATTTGTTGTAAGTATTCAAGTTAGTTGGTGGATAGCCGCCGCACAGAGTAATACATGGTCGATAACTGGGTCCATGTCAGATCATTGGATCAGCCTGAGGTATGGCGCTAGGTCACGCGTGATGACAAGACACTCCTCCTTGCGGTTCATTTTTGAATTTTTGGCATTGATCCAAAAGGCTTCAAGAGTTTTACGCGCTGATGTTTTCGATTCCTGCGTAAGGATAGTGACTCCTACCTCAAAATCTTCTCCGTTGTGTTCTTGCATCCTATGCGCGCCTAGTGGAGTATTGTGTTTTAGTTTAGATTTACCGACTAGGTGTTCTTTTATGCGGACGCAGAGCGGTCTACCCGTTTCGCCAACATATTCGTGCCCGCACGCTTTACAAGAGATCAGATAGACTGTACCCGAACTCATGCAATCACCGTCTCTACCATTTGGGCAAATTATGCAGTTTTTTGTTGTACATAGACGGTCGTACAGGCGGTTGCGAACTAGCTGGCGTCTTAGAGTGTCCGGTGGTATTTCTATCACTTTTACTGAACTATTAGTTGTGGAGAAGAGCTTTTCTCGGTAGGCGCTTACCGTAATATTTGTGTCGGCTAAACTATCGAATTAATACGAAATAGCTGCGTGCAAAAAAAACGAAAGAAAAAAAAGAGTCCTATTTGACTCATTCCGGTTAATTTGACTTGAAACGAAACAGTCACGATCTCAACCTGAGGAATGCGGCGTTTCCAACAGAAAGCCCTAAGAATAACCAATACCGAGATCCACCACCATTCTGGTATTAAACTAGTCAAATGGTGGCAAATCTCTCTCTGCTCCACAACAATGGCGACTGCTTGTGGTGGTGACGACTTGGGACGAATTTTGGCTTGGCTGACCTCAGGACTCCAGGAAACCAAAACAGCAAAACGAAAAAAACTCTGAAGAAGTGAAAGTAATGCTGAAGCCAGAACATTACCTCTAACCACGTCTTAATGTTTCCTGTAAAAGCCGCAAAAGAAAGTAAAAGTAATGATAGACTAAGCCTTCATGTCATTCTAAAATATAGGAAAGAATACTGTTGCAAAATTTCTTTAATGTGAAAATAGCAAAGGATGGCTTCAGAAAGACAAAAAAACATCGAGAACAACGCACTTGTTCACTGCTCGTGAACTTCTCTCGGCTGTCAGATCCTCCTCAGCGATTTCTGTCCAGCCTAGTGAACGGACGGCAAACCGAATGGGCTGCAAAGCGAACATATAACACTCAAACAAAAACGTCACTGCAACAAATAAATATGGCAGATGGTTTTTTGGGGAAAAAAACGAAAATTCATTGCAAAATAAACTTTAAGCATATTGGAACTCACCATTAACGACGGTCTAATGTATAGTAACAGAGCAGAAAGTGATGTTGAGCTCATTTATTTGAATAGGCAAGTTAAGTGCAATGTAATGTTGTAGAACGTATGTATCCCCCAAGGAAACTACGTCAAAAAACTTTTTCCATGTAAAACTCTGATTTCAATACAGAACACTGACACCGGTTGCTGAAACAGTTAAAGACGAACATTCCAGAAAACTTGAAATTACGAGTGGAATACGAGCACAGAAGGAAAATGTGAGGAAAAAAACAAATGCGCAGTAGTAGCTGTTACATACATGAACTTATCCTCGTTTCGCCACAGATTCAGCCATTTTTCAATGATTCGGCACAGCAGTAACCCTTCGGTGTTAACATGATAATGCAGAGGTGGACGATTGATAAGATGCAGTTTCCATATGTCAACAGGTAACAAAGAAGAGAATCCTTACTGCATCTGGAAGAGAGCGCCTACAGAGTTTTTGTTAGCATCGCCTCATTGTGATAGGAAGGTTTTCCAGGATTTTGAGCTGCCATGCATAGAAAGGAACTCACCCACCCGGATGACGTATACAAATGAAGACTGCTGATCTTCGAAGTTTATTTCAAATCGTTGGAAAATTCACCATGACTTTATATCACATAAGCAATATCACAGTAACAGGTAGGGCAAGCACATCATTAACGAGACTTGGCCAACGAATGGTTTTTCGTTACAATAATTTACAAATCAGCACAAGACTCTTGAAATAATTAAACCCCGATCGTAAAGTCTAGAAACATAGACGAAAGACCGCTCTATGTTTCGTCCCATGGTCTTTTTGCCTTTTGACATTTGAAGCATCAGGAGTACACTAATCAATGGGCAAAATGGAGAACTAGTGTTTAAAAACGAGTTACTTAAAAGCAAAAGATGTACATATATATACATATATAT